>JABCKD010000687.1:0-30837 GCA_013186415.1 Fusarium sp. NRRL 66088 | reverse complement strand
GCTCCGGGGTGGAGGCCGACTTGGAGTCTTCACTACCCTTGAAGCCGAAGAGCGTACTGCGCTTCTTTTCCGGCACAGGGGACTTTGGCCGGAACGTAAACGGCCGACGAGCAAAGGCTTCCTGGGCCGTGGGTTTGGGCCGTGGTGGCTCGATTGGAAGGAACTTGAGACCAATCTGATAACGCCAGTTCTCTTTGAGCAGCCCCGGACGTTGGATCGTGACCTTGATGTAGTAACGAATCTCGGCCTCCATGGGATATCCAGTCAGTGAGGGTGGTAGCGTGCGAGTGACATGGCGAAGATAGAGTTGCTTGCTTCCATCCATGACCCTCACACCTCCGATACCAAAAAGGCCGCCTCCTCCAAAGCCGCCTACATTTGCCATGCCACCAATCTTTGACATGGCCTCAGGGTCGCTGCAGGCATTGTTGATGGGAAGCTTGAAGTTGAATGGGAATTCATGCTCGCCCGCCTGGAGCGGGTATGAGCCATATGGACTCGAAGAGCTGGCATAGTAGTCGTCTGGAAAGACTTGCTGGAGCTTGTAGAGGATCTTGTGGTTCTCAGTTGCAAGGCTGCCAGGGGGACGCTGAGGAGCTCCTGGTGGCCTAGGAGCGTAATCTGCTTCAAAGGCATTGGGAGCTTGCAGAGCTGTACCCGACTCGCCTTCAAGCTTGACCACGATACTGCCAATTTGTTCTGCGCGGTTGAGACCCAAGATGATTCGGCCACGGATGAAATCAAGATTAGTGTAGAACTCAGGCTGCTGGTCCAAAGCTATGCGGATGGACATGATGGGCGAATAGCAGCTCCGAGCAGGACACGAAACAGAGACTGGTGTGCGACGTGAGGTGATGGAGGAATGAGACGATTTGGGCCTAATGGCCCAATGAGGTGCGGTAGCAAATGGGGTGAGCGGAGAGTGATGTGCCCTTTGATGACCAAATAGGGCGGCCGTATGTGTTGTAGGCAGAAATTCAGACCTGGATTATCCTTCCGAAAGACGCCAGGAGTTGGCAATTTCTCATGGATACCGATGTTTGCATGAGAAGCGGTTCATAAAGCGTTGGTCTGGGGAAGCTTCGGATGGAGCTTCGTCACCGATGCTCAGCCCCCTAGCCAAGCCCCCATGTGGCGGGCTGCCCGGAGGTTGAGAAGGAGTGGCTCAGGCATTATGTCATGTGGCTCAGTTACTCGTGGCTAGTGCGTGCTTTTCGCCTAGATCATGGATCAAGGAGCTCGCGGCGTCCGGAGCCACTTGTGACCGACAGGACAGACTGCCGCGCTAAACTGCCAGGTCCATGGGAGGTCCTTTTAAACAGCCGCTCCATTCATCCCGAATCTTTCAACCTCGCCGCAAAAGTCCCTCCAGGCAGGGATAGTTCTCCTCAGCGGAACCTGTTCCTCGACGGCAATTCACGCGACCAACTGTTGATAAAATATCCCCTCCCGACTGTGCCGCGATGACTCCCAACCAAGCCCAAAGTTCCTGTGGAGAAGTCTCCAGGACTCCCTGGAGGAGGTCTCAGACAGGCGGCCTTCAACAGCGGGTCTCGAGGTGCCGCGTGCCGCGTGCCGCGTGCTGCGTTTTCACCGCGAACGTTGCAGATGCAGACTTGAGATGTTGGTGACAGCCAGTTCATGATGGGCACCTGCTCGATCCAGCAGTCAAACAGGTCTTTGCCTCCACTTTCCGGCCGATGGGAGATCAACCAACAGCATTGAGTGGAAATGCCATCACATTCCAATGGATGGATGGCTTCATCATGTCGGCAGAGTGGATACAGGCCACAGGCCTGAGCCAACAAACACGACCACACCATATCGGCAGTAAGTGTCTGTCAGGGCACTAGGGCCGAGATCGACAGCTCCCGGGCCCGCTTCCGAGCCGTTTCGTCGCCCACTTTGCACTGCATGTCGAACCAACTGCATATCAAGGGTCCCCCAGGACTCCAGGACCAGCCCCCAAATTGTCCACTTTGAGTCGATCGAAATGCTCCGAGGTCAACCAGACTTCCTTTCAAGCAATAGCCCTGTTCCCGAAGCACTCTCATGCATAGTACGAGCCCAGTCCCAGGCCCTACTGCGCGCTTCCGCACCAACACGAATCTTAAATCATGCCATGATCCATCTATCACAACCCGAAATGCTTGCAAACAAAACTCCCGACGACCAGTCGCAGTCGCCCTCAGCGCCCCCAGCTTGCGGAATGGAACGACGCGGCCCGTTTGCCGCCAAAGATGGATGCCTCCTCTGGCGCTCGTCCACCAACCAGAATGATATCTCACCGACTTCGTGGCCCTGCATCACTCTCCGCGCGGTGCAGGCTGCCGCTGTTCCCCGCTTGATCTGGCTGTGATTGGCAGGCTTGGCCCCCAACTCAGCCAACACCTGGACCAGAGATTGTGTCCTGCAGGCAAGAGATTGACCTTCCACCCTGGTAAATTCGATCCTGGCTTGGCCTGGGATACTCTACCACTGCCATGTTTTCAGTCGCAAAAGGTTGCGCAGCTGGCTTGGCCTGGCCATGGATGTCAAGTCGTCACATACATGCTGCCTGCGAAACGCTCTTGTCCTCGCAAACACTCTTCACCCCGGTGGCATGCAAGGGTATCGGGTCAAATCGTCAGCTCGTCTTTAGTGGCTCACTTCGAATTCCCGCGCATTGCCTCCTCAGACGATGACTGGTTGCCATGGCGAGGTACTTGCACTTTGCACAGATACGTGCACCCTTGTGCTCTTCCATGTCGATCGTGCCCACAGCTGGTTGGCTCTCTCCGCTCATCGGGCTTTACGTCTCGCAAGTTCCCGCTCTCAGCCCTACACTTCATTGGCCACTGAGAAGGGCATCTCTGGAAGGCGTCCAACTGCTTCATGGGCCACGGTCCGGACTGTTGCACTGCAGCCATTACCCCTCCAATTGTGATCATTCTTCTACAGCGCCCCGTAGCTGCAGAGCCTCACATGCATGTCTCTGCTCAGACCGGCAGGTAACTGTGATGGCCTGGCCATAGCCATGGCTACCTGGTCTGACACCCCGTAGGCAGTTTGTGTATATGTAGTGGGCCAAGCCTCTTGTGTCTTGCTCTGGGTTTCTTTCTGCTTTTGCCTCGGTTGCCAAGCCTGTCATGATAACTTGCTAGCCATC
The DNA here is from genome assembly GCA_013186415.1 of Fusarium sp. NRRL 66088. NCBI lineage: Eukaryota > Fungi > Ascomycota > Sordariomycetes > Hypocreales > Nectriaceae > Fusarium > Fusarium sp. NRRL 66088. Next base: position 27,689 of record JABCKD010000687.1, on the reverse strand, counting down.
GCTGGTCGAAAATCGACGATGGCAGGAGATTGCGGTTCGACCTGCCCAGCCTTTGGTGGCTTCTACTCGTACAATCCAAGCGTAGGCGGCAATGCCGTCCTACTGGTCGCCTTTATCCTTCTCGCTCTGGCGGCCCCCTATCTCGGCTTCCGATCACGGACATATCTCTTCTCTGCGGTACTCACAACTGGACTCTTTTTCGAAGTGTTGGGATTCATCGGCCGGCTCCTGTTACACTCAAACCGAGACCACCAAGGCCACTTCTTCCTGTTCTTGTTTGGGACAGTTCTCGGCCCGTCGTTTCTCAGCCTCGCCATCTTTATCGTCCTTCCCCATATCCTGACTATCTATGGCGAGCCGATCTGCCCGTTTAGGCCGCTCCTGGCTGGTTTCGTCTTTTGGGGACTCAGCGCTGGTAGTATGCTCCTGGAGCTGATCGGTATTATTTTTACAGCATACGAGTCCAACGGAGTTACTGTATGTGCTCACGAGCATGCTGATAGTAAGGCTGTGATACACTGACATTGGAGTAGCGAAAGCAAGGCGCGATTATCACGGCCGCAGGCTTGGCTATCCAAGCTGCCGCATTGGTGGCATGCACTGGCCTACATTTCTGGTTCACCCTGGGCATTAGCACCAAGCGAGGGAGCCTTGATGCCAGACATGTCCAGGTCTACTCGTCTTCCCATTTCAAGAAGTTTCTCATGGGTAATTGGCCCTGCCCTATAACGACCGTTGACCTCGCTAACTTGAAGGCTTAGCAATGGAAGTAGCGTCGACTCTCCTTATCGTCTACTCGATCTACCGCCTCGTCGAGTTTGCGGATGAGGTGTCGGGGAGTCTCTTCCAGAATGAGTCTGCCTTTATGGTGCTTGGAGGAGTATTGCCATTCTTCGCTGGTGGCCTCCTGACCTCGTTCCATCCCGGAACTGCATTTCTCGATGCCTGGGACTCGACATCGCCGCGAGGAACTAAGCGTCACAGACGGCCAGACCCGATTCAGTCCCCGACTCCAAGCGGCCATCCTGTTCACCACCTATACGAACCCGATATTCGAAAGCAACTCTCTCCGACTTCTTCGAAACTCGCCAGAGAGTCGATGGGCTCTCCCGAGTTGCCACCAGGCTCACTCGGCCTTCCTTCGCATCCTAAGGCTACCTTGAACCCATCGAGCCCGAAGAACGACATGACACCACGCAAGGGGCCGCCTGAGCCGTTGAACCTTGCCAACGTTGCTTCTTCGAGACAAAGCTTCCGACAAGACTCAGGAGGTCGGATGGCGAAGGACATGGTCCATAGCGAGGAGCTGTGGTAATAGCCCAGAGCGGGAAATGATAGGATGGATGGGGATACGGCCTGATAGCATCCGTGATGCTTTGGACGGGCTTGCGAACTGCCGCTGGCTGGCTGGCTCACGTTTCGCATACAGTGGAATCACATTGACTGGGATGCTTCACTGTTGATCGGAAGGAGTACTGCATACTGCGTGCGCACTGGGGCTTGGAGGGTACTGGATACCGTACAATTTCAAGGCTTTACTGTGGATACCAGGTAGTTATTGGAGTAGTGCGATCCTGATAGATAGGATTGAAATGTGTGTTGGGAGGCATGGTTCGGTTCAGCGATTGATCTAAGGGGTATATATTTGGCGCATATTTTACCCACAAGATGGCGAGTTTAAAGGGACTTTAGGGACTCTATTTTACATTGAAACTCTTCCCCTCTCTAGTACTGTAATTCCAAACTTGGAAATATTGATATGAGCTTTTGAAGTAGCTGGCTTTGGTATGGGCGCCAAATCCCCTCTCTCCATCAAGGGAGGCATATCCATGATGATAGGTTTGGCGTCGGCAATGAATGAGGCAGAAACAATCCTTCCTTTCCTGAAGATGGCAACGCCCGAGTTTCGTATGGAGAAGTACTAGGATCCAATAAAACCTCGTATGTTGATGAGGCGCAGGGATACATGATTTGATAGAGGGAGAGGTTGTCTCATCCCAACCAAAAAGCTGTGATTAATCACTTGCAGCCTCCCCCCCTCCCCCAACACCAGCTCCACAACAAGAGGTTACATCCGAGATTGCCACACTGTGATCAAGATGAAACAATGTGCACCAACAACATCCAGTCTGGAAGAGTTACTGGTTCGTTGGTTGGCACATGAGGGGGAGAAAAAAACGCTCTTGAGTCATCCTCCTCGGCTGTGGCGGTGAATTGATTGTCAAACCACCATGTGATAAACTCGAGACTTTGGTCAGGTCAGGTTTATCGTGCAATCTTTGTCGGAGTTGAGCGTTGCTGGCGGTTAAGTATTTGTGATGGTTCTTGACGCAGACAGGAACAGGAGGCTGCTCACCGCTGGATATTCTCTGCTTCTCCTTGCAGCTCCATTTGGCTGGCACCACAAACAGCTTCAGACATGATCATGGTTTAGCTTGTTGGGAAACAGCCATTGCTTCTTCATTTAGAGTCGATTCTAACTTGTCGTGTACACCTCATGCCTCTTCCACAAAAGACAAGTTGAGCATTCCAGTCATGGAAGCAAGGCGGTTTACAGACACTTCTAGACGCTTGGCGATGAGAACTTGAGGCAAAAGACACATGGCCTGGCTCCCCCCAAATCTCAACCGTCGTGGGCTCTACAACAACTTTCTTAGAAATCAAAAAGCCAACACGTCAGGGAGAGAGACAGGGTCTCGTTCTTGCGCCCGTCACACGCTCGAGCCTCTAGCCAGGAACGGGATTGTCGACCCGGCGCCCCGATCCGCCAGGGCAACCGAATCGGGTTGTCTCGCTACCCGATGCCGATGAGAGCTATCGGCCTAGCTTGGATGCTAACGACGCCATGGTTATTTTGACACCGAGACATTGTCATGGCGGCAGGCTGTGTGTGCTTGGTCAAACCGCCATCTGAGGGTACTTGGGCTTTGACAGGTTGGTTTTTGTTGAAGCGAGGAAAACAAACTCTGGGTGTGAAACAGAGGAGGGAGCCATTACAAGCCTTTTCGGCTATTCATGACTGGGAAACGGCCCGTTGATGATGTTTCTCAGCACAGACAGAGAGTCTTGAAATGTGAACTTCTGTCATCTCTCTCTTCCTGCCATGTTTAGGGCCCAAATCCAAGATCAAGCTCTTGTAGCTCGGACTCCTTAGCCAGACTCTTCGATTATTGCTATGGGCTTACCTGTGTGTTGCCACGACGGGTAATTATGTCAATAGATTGCATGTCATCAAGTCTCTACGCTTTGAAGTGACATCTCGAGTCAATTATGGCTCCAGCCTGGCCATTCTCCTTTCATGAGGCCTCGGGCTTGTCTCAGATATGACCTCCTCTCCTCACCTTCACCGGCTGTGTCTCTGGCCACAGCCTTTCACCGAAGTTGCCTTCGGTTACAAATCACACCTTGCCCAGTCCGGCGATCAAGAACCCCTTGAGGCGCTGCACCAGCCTAAACATCTCCATCCGTTTGGATCCTCCCTACGAGTCTCTGTTTCTGGGTCTCGATGGCGTTGCTATCTCACCTTGGCTGAACTATATGCCTACCTACCCCTGCATCCTCCGCACGACGCTTAGCCTGGGCCGTCGCCGTGGCTTGGGATCCTCGTCCAAGTAAGGCGTAGTAAAACACGTATCCCCCATAATAGGCTTGAGTTCGTCCCCTTGGGTCTCGAACTTTTCTAGCAGGCTCATCCTGAACTTGGGATCATTCATTACTCAATGTCTTGCCACTTGTTCTCGCGGTTATCAGACATTCTATTTCGAAAACTCGGCCGAGACCGACGACTTTTGAGCCCGGCGAGCACCTGGGAGAATCCACGGGCCATCTCCATCACGACGACGATCACGGTTACCAACGAGAAGAGATGGCGGTCGGACCAAGAGTCGAGCCGCAGGCGGAGGACTCGCATGGATACATCATGCTGAATCTCAACATTGCCTTGATCGTTATCACGTCGGTTATTATGAGCACGCGGCTGTATGTGAGGGGTGTCATGATACAGGCTCTTGGGTGGGATGATCTGTTGGCTTTTATCGCCTGGGTGGGTTGGTGTTTTCTTGCTTTTGTTGCTCGAGTTGGCTGCTAATGAAGCGAATACAGCTCCTCGCAGTCGCACATTCTTCTCTAGAAATCGTTGCTGTTGGGCATGGGGCTGGATCTCACATGAGTTCGCTCACACCAGAACAGTTGAATGCCTTCTTCTCAGTATGTTCGTGGGACTGGGCTGCAAGTTCGCCATGACTGACATAGGCATCTTTATAGCTACTACCAGTTAATCAACTGGTATTCTTCTGGGCATGTGGCTTTGTTCGACTGTCCATCCTGGCCTTCTTCCCTCGTCTGAATAGAGAGCGTAAGCCTATCTTGATAGTCCTTCTGGGAGTTGACAGCTAACCGAATCTCAGCACGTTTCATGGCAGGTGTCTGGATCACCGCCTTGATCAACATTGTCATTTCTCTGTTCGGATTCTTCTTCTTCCTTTTGGAGTGTAACCCTATCATGTGAGTATTGGTTGTATAGACTGTCATTTCCCGCTCTAACAGCAAGTGACAGAGATCTTTTCAACACGGCAAAACCAGACAGAAAGTGCGTTAGCAGGGATAAGGAGGCTCATGTTATGTGGGCACACTCGATCGTAGGCTGCTTCCTTGACGTTGTGCTTCTTGCGCTTCCTCTCTGGGTGGTCTTTAGCAACATGGTGACGCGTCCCAAAATCATCAAGCTGACCCTCATCTTTTCCGTCGGCTTCTTCGCCGCCATTACGGCATTTATCAAGACTGGCATGATTCTCACGACAAACTTTGCCTCGGATCCGTTGGTCTATCCTTTGGTTTGCTCATAGAAGCTGTGCTAACACTGGGCTTGTAGAACCTACAACATGATCAGGGTGTGTCCCTGGACGGCGCTGGAGATTCACGTTGGTCTCTGGTGTGGTTGCTTCCCTGCTCTACAACCTCTTCTTCGCCTGTTATCTACCAAACTCAAACTCCGAAGCCGCTTTGAGAGCGGGTTTCTCAAGTTCTCACGTGGTAGCGGCTCTAGTACCCTTAACGGTGAATGGCATAATGATGTTGCATTCGGTAACCATCACATGGGGAGCTCCAATCGAGGAACCAGAGGAGCAGCCTCGGATACTGACTCGACGACGGGTATGGTCGAGCTTAGAGAGCCCAACAAGGTTATCAGGTTGACGACAGATGTGTTGGTGAAAGTGGAAGACAGGGGTTATACGAGGGATCGAGTCGAGATGAGAACAAAGGCATGGAACGCGGTCTGAAGCGGCATTAGACATTTTTGTTTCTGGCGAGCGAGTTTCTGGGGCTTGGTTTATGGCGTTTCTTCCTACTCTGTACGCGTTGATACAGATGATGCATCTCGACATTTGGCACTACGATACCCGGGGACGTTACAGTTCCTCACTGTGGCTACAGATAAAGGTCATCTCTTTCAACTTGGTCCATTTTCGAGCTCCGTCCCAAGATCAAGATCTGTGCCGCAAATCACGCTGTCTTGCCCCCAAAGCCGCTTTCCAAAATGATACATGGCAATGCTCAGCACAAAGAAAGCTGACCGAGTCTACATGACCTGGCTATGGCTACATTGTCGGCATTACCGAGACGCTATCCTTAATTGAACGGCTGGCCAGGTAGTGTGGCCTGGCAGACACCACATTTGCAACACCCAACCGATTGATGCCTTTATCTAGCAGAACAAAGAAGACAAGTCGAGGCACACTAGCTATAGAATGTTTGGAATGGGGTCGTGTAGCAACCTATTGCCACCTCATTCTATAGGACGCTAAACTGGGTGTGACACACAGATCAGTTCTGTTTTTGGGTGTTGTCACTCAGGAGGCCAAGGGAGGATCGAACAAAGAATATGAAGTTTAGTCGTGATCAACTAACTCACAGACCACCACCTTTTAGTGGGAAGGGACCTGAGGAAGGTTACCATCACAATCAATCTGGGAGGTGGTTCATACTCCTGTCATGAGTGAGGGTATTCATAGATACTATGAAGGCATCATTGCAGTTGATTGTATTCAAGTAGTAAAACCTCAACTTGAGCACCCATTAGTAACTCCAGCAGCATCTTCTGTGTGCAGCCACAAGAAACCAGACATGGGTGCTGCCATAAACACCTCCACCCATAGGACCTGAGTGCCATTGAGTCCGCCCTCTTTGAGAAGCAAGTACTCTTTGTTGTTCATGACCCTTGAGCATTCCCGAGGTTCCATTCACCCACACAAGTTTATAACCTCGAGCTCCCTCGTCATTGTTCCTCTTGAACAAACTCAATCATCACTTTGACAACGCATTTCCATATCTCAAATCACGAAAACATTGCGAATCCACAATGAGTGGCAACAACATGGCAAATTCGTTTCTACCGGACTCTAGTTCTGACGAGGATCCGTCAGAATTGGTTTCCCAGGATGATCAGCTTGATCAAGACATCGGGGCGTACCTCGAAAACATGGATAATCGCCAGAGGCATGGCCCCGAGTGGTGGGGGACACGGCATCCATGCCCGGACGTTGGAGATCCCGATCGAGAGTTTATCTTCGCGCGGAACCTTCCCATCTCCGAAGAAGAGGTTGATGATGCCGTTGCAGCATACAACAAAGTCGCCAAGACCAAAGACCACAACCTTGACGTCTCTATGAGGCCCAGTACCCCTCCCATGGAGAGGGCCAAGAAGGAGGTAGAGGGCCTTGTTGAGCAAGGCTTCGAGGTCACTGAGGCACTTAGAGACGAGATCTATCAGAAGTTCACTCGTGACAGCGGCCTCATTGCTGCTCTACAAGAGTACTGCAGGAATGGAGACGACGTCCCCAACGCCCACGCAAACGAGTTACTCAAGATGGTGGACCGTCTGAAAGCCCTCTTCGCTGAGGAGATGGCCAAATTAAACGGACAGCTCCAGGATCTGAGTGACAACTTTGACGATTACAAAAAGTCCAAAGAGGAGCGGGTGGAGATGCTTGAAGAGAAGCTCAGTGAGTCCAAGAAACAGCTTGTCGAAGCCAAAGACAAGCTGGACGCTAAACAGAGTGAGTTGGACAAGATTCAACAACAAGGGGGCGTGGATCCGAAAGATTTTTCGACAAAGCAGTCAAACGAGCTCAACGAGAAGGCCAATGGACTTTCCAAGTCAGATGAGGAGGTAGCCCGACTCCTCAAGGAAAAGGCTGCTCTCCAATCCAAGATTGTCATGTACGAGGCTGGCAAAACCCGGGAGCAGGTGGAGAGCGATACTGGAGGCAAGAAGGGCCTGAAACCTCTTGTTTGCTTTGTTAACTTGACTAATATCTGTGTTAGATGGTTTCAATATACTTGACGAGCACGAGGCCGACCTGATCGCAGCCGAAGATCGTGCCAACCAAGCAGAGTTGGCTCGCCAAGCGGTCACTGAATTTCACCAAGATTTCTACCAGGTCATGAAGGAAAAATTGAGTAGCTGGGAAGACAGGGCTCCTACCGCCGAAGATGACTCGAACCAATATGGGTCGGGTGACACAGTGAAACTCTATCAAGAGGTGACCCACGATTGGAATGAGATGATCGGCAAGTTCCAGCAAGACTGGCCACCGGCTCGTGATGCATTCAACGGTGGTCAGATCCAAGAAGACAAAATCCTTAAGGATGCCCTGGAAGAATCTGAGAAGGATCTGAAAGAGAGTAAGTTGACGACCTGAAATGAGGCTTTTCCAACTCATTACTAATATCGCCTTTAGGATATGAGAAGATCCAACAACAGATCCGAGAAACAACCCAGCGTGAGGCGACGTTGAGAGAGGAGGTAGCGGTATTGAATGAGAAGGTAGAGGAGAGCGACAAGAAAATCGAATTTCTCCAGGCGCAGCTCGACGAGGTCGAGAAGTTAAAAAATGAGATCGAGGCCAAGAAGAACCCGTCGACCCGCCCTGTGTCATCTTCGCCAGAGGATTTGAGGAAACTAAAGGAAGATCTATCCCAGCTCAAGGATTGGTTGGTGGAGAAAGACGACGCGGTTTGCGACCTCAGGGATGAAAATGAGAAGCTTAAGGAGGAGAATGAGGAACTGAAGAAACAACACAAGGAGAAACAGGACGAGGTCAAGAAACTCGAAGCTGAGAGAAAAGACATTCTAGATCACAATACAGATCTAATGGGGCAGCGGAGTAACCTCGAAGCCGACATCAAGAGGGTCAGGGGCGAGCAGGAGGAGCTGGAGAAGCTCCAGAAAGAGAACGTCGAGAAGCTTCAGGGCCTCGAGGAGGAGAAGAAGCAACTCGAGTCGGAACGAGCGGCCAACCAAGCCGAGATCAAGAAGCTCCAAAGCGACAAGGACAAGCTGGAAAAGCTTCGACAAGACGACGCCAAGACACTCAAGGATCGCACAGAAGCAGAACAGAAGAATACGGGGAGCCACTCCAAGCAGCTTGACGACCTTCGAAAGGAAAAGGCCCAGCTGGAATCGCAGCATTCGATCGCTCAAGCGGATTTGGACAAGGTCAGAGCCGATAACAAGGGGCTGACGAGGGAGAGGGACGAACTACAGCAGAGCCTTGACAGGAAAACCCAAGAGACAAAGACTCTCCAGCAGGAGAACCGACAACTCGAAAGGAATATTACCAGCCTGGAAAGATCCCATGACGATTATGAAGAGGAGCTGGAAGTACTCCGCCGGCAAGGGCTCTCCAACTTCCCGTCCGCCGACGCTCTCATCAGGGCCGCCGGCGCATACAGAGCGGACGGCAGGGCCTCTGACGACTCCAACCCTCCCATGGGTGGAGGAGAGATGTCTTTCATGGATCGGATCAACTACCTCAATCTATCCGTCTTCCTGCGAACGCGCAACTACGTCGAGCTCGCCCTCCGCGAAGGATGCAACAGGCTGGCCAACATGCTCATTCACGACGCCAACAAATGGTCCATCCAGTGTAGAGAGGACCTATCCAAGATGAACCCGAGCGTCAACAGCCAGATCCGGGCATCCATGTACGTCCTCAATGGCCTCAAGAGGGTCATGGTCGCCAAGGACATGGACGAAATCAATAAGGGGGCACGCGAGTTCAAGTTTGGGAAGAAGCTACTCACCAAGGAGAATGCTGACAGGGCCACGTTTGGCCAGCTCATTGACCTTGCAGGTAGCTTGTCCGAGTGGCTGGACAGGCTCAACATGGACCATGCCAATCCCGAGAAGCTTCGGGGTCTGCAGGCTGACAAGGTGTCTTGGAAGAAGAACTTGGAGTTTGTTGTCATGAGACGAGCAAAGAAGCTTCAGAGTGGAGTGGTCAACGATCCAAATCTGAGGGCCAGCGCTTTGCGTCGCACTGGTCTTCATTCTCCCCTGACTCCAGAGAGATGGGATCAGGATCTTGGTCTCGAGGTACCAATTGGCGATGATGAAGTAGTGTCGCGAAGACAACCTTTGGATGAATGACAAGTCTAGGGGCGTTTTCTGTTATTCAATGTTTAACGGGAGGAACTGGGGTCTTTTCAAATGTTGATGTATTTCTTTCTTTCTTTATTTATTTCTTTTTGTCGTACCAAACGTGTCTCATAGGATCTCAGTCCTTTCCAATATCATAACCCATGTCGTCTACGGTATTCTAATAAGCCCAAACACGTGATGCTGCTTTCCCATACCGTTCCAAGTCCGCTTCTTATAACGAAGCGTGTCCTTTTAATATCGTGATTCATAACTATTTTTAAGGAGCGCTGTAGCCACCGTCGATGACAAAGTTGGCACCGGTGGCGTAGGTGGAAGCGTCAGACGCAAGGTAAAGATAAGCGCCCTGGAGCTCATGAGGCTCACCCTCGCGTCTTTTTCTAGTTAGCCCTGAGTATCTTACTGTCATCAAGAGTAACTCACCCCTGGGGAATCTTGTCGTGCCACATCTGCTTGGTCTCCTGGGGCACAAAGTTGGAAATCTCGGTCATGATGTAGCCGGGAGAAATGGCGTTGGCGCGAGCATACTGAGCCCACTCAACAGCCAAACTCTTGACAAGGTGAATGACACCAGCCTTGGCGGCGTTGTAGGCAGCCTGAAGCTGGGGGATGTTGACGATGCCACCGCTCATAGAGGCAGTGGCAACGAAGCTACCCGAGGTGTAGTTGGTCAAGGGCTCACCAGTGAGTGTAGTACCCTCGTTCTTCTGGCGACGCCAGTGCTTGGCAGCAGCCCTGGCGGAGTAGTAAGTACCGTCAAGGTCAGTCTGGACGACATCACGGTAGTGGTCAACAGGGCCGTCAACCATGGGTCCCTTGGTCCAGGGGATACCAGCGTTGGCGACAAAGATGTCCAGACGGCCATTGAGGTCCTGGACAGACTGGTCGACAGCCTTTTCAACTGCCTCGGCATCCCTAACATCAACCTGGTAGGCCTTGCCTGTCATCGGGTCAGCGGAAGGTCATAGCTTTTGGGGATAACCTCATGACGGTCAACCAATGTGGACTTACACTGAATGTTGTACTGCTTGGCGAGCTCCTCGGCACGTTCAGGTCCCTTGGTGTTGGTAAAGTACCAGAGAGCAATGTTGGCACCCATCTCGGCGTAGGCTTGAGCAACGGCCCAGCCGATACCGGCGGCAGCACCGGTGATGATGGCAGTCTTTCCCTCGAGGGAGAAGCGCTTCATGATGGAGCCGCCATCGATCCAACGCTTGTCGTTGTGGACAAAGTTGCCTCCGTTGAGTGGGTGAAGATCAGACATGGTGGATGGTTGTGTGGAGTTGTCAAGGTTATTGTGGAAGAGGGATGGACAGAGAGGAGAGAAGGAGGAGGAGGAGACGGAGGTTATGAATAGCGGCAGACCGGAGTGCCCCTAGCTCAGATCATGAGCTCCTACACCGAGAAACGGACCCTCATTGATTCAACACTCGTTGGATCGGATCCGCCCCCGTATCTCCTTGCCCTTCTCCCGACTTCTCCCCCGTATTACGGACAATGAGCATCGGACTAGTCGTTTACAAATCCTTGAAACAACGGTCCACACATGGCACTACGATCCAACAATGGGTGAAGCGGCATCCCGGATAGGAAGTCCCGGGAGTAGAGCCTGACGCAACGGCCCCAGACATCACCGCATCTTGGCGAGGGGGGTGGCCCCGCTTCTAGGCTTCCGGAATACAGCGGTTTGGCTGATAACCTGGCGCGAACTGGCATGTGTCGGATGTCGAGTGGTGCGCCAGAAAACACCGGGGAGACGCGGCGGATGAGCGGTCGACATGAGGTGAACATCAACTAGAGCATGTACGACGCCGGTCGGCTGGAGACCGACGGTTTAAGCCCTGATCTGAGGGGTAGCTGATTGGTCGGCATCCCTGCTTCCGGGACTGGGCCCCTGGACCTTGAGGGCCTCACCTTGGAGGTGTGATGGTGCGTCGAGAAGAGCCCGGCGTCCCTTGCTTGCTTGCTGTGCTGTTGTTGGGTTCATAGGGGACCTGGGTATCCCTGACCGCCGCGGCTGGGCTGTAAGGGCCACTGCGACGCTCTGCAATGCAATGGCGCCTGGAAACGCCTTCCATTTCCTCAGCTGGGTTTTTGAGCCTTGCCCCGCGCGAGTGAGAAGTGAGGATATCGACAAGGAAGAGGCAAACAATTCAGTTCCATCATCTCATGGACCCAAGACCAAAAAGAACCCCCGACGTCACTGGTGGGGTTTACCCCACCATAGCTACCTTAGAGGGGACCTTGGGAAGGGTACATGATACTTGTAGATAGTGGGGGTTCCTCCTTCCTCCCGCCCTCACCGTGATCACCTTCTGTAAATGCTAGGGTAGGAACCATCGAGGTCCCGGATATTGGACACCGACACTCCTTCCCATTCCCAGCAGACGCGGCACGCAGATATTTTCCTGCCACGGGATCCGGCGGCTAACTCCCCACGTGCAAATCTTTTTGCATGAATCATGCCATAATTCGTGACGCTGTTAATCACCGTCTTTAACTCACGGTCAAGGTTTCTTACCAGGTTAAGAGACAGACCACGCGAGCAGGGGTCATCACAGCCGCCCGCGAAGCAATCCATCAACATGTCAGAGGCAAAGACAGAGACTGTGTCCTCTCCAGGGACTGCTCGACCATACGACTCGAAGCTGGGAATCGTGACTGGAGGCTCACGAGGTCTGTCAAGCACCCCATCTTGTCACCGTCTCGTGTCCCTTTTGAGTTGACTCGCCACAAAGGAATTGGTGCTGCCGTTGCTGCTAGATTGGCCACCAAAGGGTGCAATCTCCTCCTCGTATACACATCCGATTCATCGACCGAACCTACCAAGCAACTCTGCAGTGAATTGTCGTCTTCTCATAAGGTTCAATGCTCTGCTGTACAGGCCGACTTGAGCAGCCCGGCTGAGGCTGCAGCAAAGATTGTTGAGGCAGCGCGATCTTTCTTTGCCTCATACAATCCGAACAATCCATTCCAGATTGACATACTCATCAACAATGCTGGCGTTTCTTCAAACCAGCACATGAATGACCCTAAGCATGGTCCTATTCAAGAGGATGAGTTCCAACGTGTGTACTCGGTCAATGTCCTGGCTCCGCTTCTCCTCACCCAAGCTGTCGCCCCGCATCTCCCCGCAAACCGAGCTGGCCGCATCGTGAATGTTTCGAGCGTATCGTCATCCATCGGCTATCAGGGACAGTCCGTCTACGCGGGGAGCAAAGCGGCCCTTGAAGCTATGACACGGACCTGGAGTCGTGAGCTGGCCTCTCGTGCCACAGTCAATGCTGTCAACCCTGGGCCTGCATGGGGAGACATGTATGCGGCCGTCGGAAAGACGTTTTGGGACATCAACCAGCCCTATGTCGACGCAGCGCCTCTGGCGCAATATGACGGTGAGGCTGATGTCCTAGCCATGGCAGGGCCGGACGCCGAGCGCTTCGACCATATCGTACGCGAATCGATGGGTGGTCGACGGCCAGGATTCACGAGTGAGATTGCAGGAACCATCGATATGCTGTGTTCAGCAGAGAGTGGGTGGACTACGGGCAGCGTTATTTGTGCCAACGGCGGCATGAAGATGTCTATCGCTTAGTATGTTTCCCACGTTGTTTGGCAAGAGTCTTCCGATCCTGTCGCCATGTGCAAAGGGACGATATCGACGGGTCAATAGGCCCAAGATTCCCGTCACAATGGTGACATCCGAGACGGCTTCCTACTTCAACAGGCGGAAAACAAACATTGGAATCTCGCCCATGGCGAAAGTTGATTTTGCCCAGTACAAAAGGACTCGAGTTGTTCCCAGTGAAACCCCACGTGAGACCATTTCGGCTCGACTTTCGTGCAGGAGTGCTGTCATGGTCGTTGATCGAGCAAGTCTGTATGTGTGATACGCGAGTGGTCTTTTCCCGGCGAATTCACTATTTGCATAGGCAACCACACACGAAGAGATCCACGGAGGAACCGCCCCTCTTGAAACCCAACTCAGCCTGGCCCGTCGGGTAGTTGCTGAAATGGAGGCCCCTCCCGTCATGTGCCCAAAGGACGGGGCAAGACCGTTGTGTTTCTCAATGCTGTGAAACAGCCAACACAAACAGAGCAGAAAACAGGGTGTCATGGGGTTTTAGTTCTTCAGCACTTCCGCGTTCTATTCTCGGATTCATGCCTTTGGACGGGCTACGGCATCACTGACACGGTGGCGTTTGCTGAAGGCTGCTTCAGTGGCTGACCGTCATATTAACGGAACATGTATCATGCCGAAGTTCTTGAAACGAAGCATTCTCCGGAATATGATGAGTGTACCTATGGTTTCAGGGATCTGGACCCTATGTGCGATGCTACGAAACACGGCTAGCAGACTCGACAACTATGTCAGCTTGACAAAGCAGGCCTGGATTCTCTGTCATCCGTCACATCTGGGGAAGAAACCGAAGATACACGAGATGGTCCTACAAGATCGAGTCCCAGGCCTTAACGTTGTTCTGATTCGCTGGCAAAGCGACAAGACAATCTGAGATTCAAGAGGTGTCAATATCGACTCAGGAGTGAGACATTCCGTGTCTTTTCTCGAACTCGACCGAGATTGTCTGGGGCGAATATTGGATTTGGTACGAAGTCGGAGCCGGAGACTGCGATATCTTGAACTATTTCTTTCCATGGCAACCCCTCAGACCGACACACTCCTTAACCTGGAGGATCAGGTTGAGTGGTTGGTTGGCACACAAAGTTGGTGGCACAGCAGGCACTACTTCTGAGTGCCTTGGATCTTCTCCTCCAACAAGCATGCGCAAACATTTTGCGCTCAAGTCATTGGCTGTGTGGCGAAATGTCACTGCGTGGACACCATGGGGAGGGCGGATGTTTCGCCATCTCTAGTTCCCACCAGACGGGAGAGATATTGTTTAAGAGAACAAGTCGATAGCAAGCGGGCTGCGGATGTGTTTTATGGTTGTTTTGAGCTCACCGTACCCATGCTGATAGTTGACGGAGTATCGACCTCCTCGGCTTGGTCAGTTCTCACGATCAAATGCAACCCTTGTCCGCTTGATGGTTCAAACTCTCATTGACAGGAAACAGGGACCAGGAACAGAGTTTGAAGGCGACCCACATCCCGAGAGACGGTTGTCTGTCAGTCTCTTCTAGCCTCTTGGCTAGATAGAGGTTGCGAGTCGAGATGTTTCCACCGAGGAACCGCCCCGATGATCAACGCCGGCTTGGACACGGGCACATTGAGGTTGCCAACTCCGCAGTTTGTCCCGAGCTCGTATGTCTCATCATATATCATGAGTCGTTTTGTCGCAGGAGCAGTTTTGCAGGTCGAGCCGTTCTGTTGAAGGTGACAATACTGTCTCAACCTTGAGCGCCCTAGGGCAGCACCAAGGTTGAGCAACTGGTCCGATGACAACGAGACACGGGTGCGTGATTTCTTCTTCCTTCGGGTACCTGAGAGGTTATTTGCCTAGTTTGCCTTGATGGCCATGTGGTTTGTCTAGATCCACAGGTTGTTAACCGACAAGACTGACTCGCCCCTAGCCATCATGATTCATGCCAGTTGCCGAGCGTCAAAGATGACTGACCACACAGCTGTCAATTGGCTGTCATCAGTTTGACTGGGCTTCTACGTGTCGGCTTCCCGAATCACGGGTAGTGCGCCGACCCGGCAGATCCTTCACGGCTTTTGTCTGCAGCCATGAGCCCTACGCCCGATATCACCACACTTGACTCTCCGTGGAGACCCTCTTGTTTCAAGTTTTCCCGATGCCTCTCCACACATACACTCTTGACTGTATAGCACCTGTTCAGTCTGGTTGTTGGCCATGTGGGACACGGCATGACCGTCTAGTTCGACGAGTCAAGAGGTGAGGGATTCAGTAGATAAAGAAGAGCAAGCTGTCCTCAGTTTTCGAGTTTTTTTCTCGGTACATCACTTACTACTCTCGCTGTTCACCACCGTGCCACTTCGGAGATTGAGTCTCTGATACACTCCTTGATTAATCCTCTTCACGTTCGTTGTGCCCTGTCATACTGCGCACACAGGTCACAGTCTCACTCGTTAGAAAGCTTGACTGAGACTTCTGCCACTTTTCCTTCCTTTAAATCACTCCCTCCGCCTCTGGAAGGCCCCCCTTTTTTACTCGTCCTCTCGTTGAAATCCTTTTTGCTTCTTAACATAGCTATCATGGCGGGCGGACACGCTGATCCGGCGTTTCTCGCCAAGCTCGCCAGGCGCAAGCAGATGAACTTTGAGTCGATGGCCATCTTTGCAGGGGCTATGGCTGGACTCTTTTGTCTCTTTGCTTTCCCTCACTTTTTAAGACGGATCGGAGCTGGACTCGGTGCTTCACGAAAGCCGAACGCTGTTACTCGGTTCTTTAGGTATGAAACTTTCTTCTCTTGGGGGAGAGACGTTGTAGCTGACGGTTTAATAGAAAAATCAGAGGTGCCTGTCTCCAGGAGTTGCCTTGGGTGCCGTCAGGGGCACATCTGATCCTCATCACTGCTTACCTGGCTATCAACGTTATTGTCACCTTCACCAACTTTGACAATCAAAATATGCCGCTCCTCTCTAACGTGGCATCTCGAACTGGATGGTGAGTGTCCTGGCCATTCCTCTGCGTTTACTTACTAACAAACATAGGATGGGTATCGCCAACCTCCTCATTGTCATCTTCCTCTCTCTGAAAAACACCCCTCTGGCCATCTTGACAGCCTCATCCTATGAGCGTCTTAACATTCTCCATCGTGTAGCTGGCTACACGACCCTCATCTTTGTTATTGTTCACTCATGCGCCTATGCTGCCATGTTTGGTATGCAGGGTGCTATCAAGCGCCTCACTGAGCGGGACGAGATATTTGGAATGGTTGCTACGGGCTCATTCCTAGTTCTCTCGATCGCTGGCGCAGTCATTCGAAATTGGTGGTACGAACTTTTCTACTACCTTCATGTGACTTTCTGGATTGTCGCCATCATCACGACTGGCCTTCATCAACCGGAGCCGAGCAAGAAGGTTCTCTATGCCGCGGCTGTCGCTGGTGGGATCTGGTTCTTGGAGCGTATCGTCCGTTTCTTTCGTATTGTTATCAACAGCACCAACAACACCGTCACTCTTATGCCCCTCCCAAATGGCGGCACTCGAGTGACTCTCGCAAAGGCGCCCCTTAGATCTGCCCCAGGCAAGCATGGCTTCCTCTGGATCCCCGCCGTTCGCGCCGCCGAGACTCACCCCTTCACCATTGTGGCCACAAACCCCCTCGAGTTCGTCGTCGCCGCGCACGATGGATTTACCCAGACGCTGCACAAGTACGCTCTCCAGAGCCCGGGGATCAAGCTCAAAGCGTCAGTCGAGGGTCCTTATGGCGCCTTTCCCGACGCGAGCGAGTATGACAAGGTTGTTCTCGTGGCAGGGGGTAGCGGAGCGAGCTTCACTGTTGGTGCGGCGCTCAACATGCTCGAGAAACTCGGCGAGGAAGACGAGAAGGAGGTTGAGTTTATTTGGATGATTAAGAATCAGAGTAAGTTGTATCCATGAAGCTTGAAGAATCGCCACATCTGACTGTGCGAAATAGCATATCTCACTTGGTTCTCCGACCACCTCGAGACTCTTCGAAGCGACCGCCGAGTTTCTGTCAAGGTCTACGTGACACGCGTCTCGGCAACCGAGATTGACACCGAGAAGCCGCCCTCGACATCCAACTCGTCGTCCAACTGCACCTTTGTGGACTCGGACCCTGAGAAGGACGATCTTCCAAGGATCACAATCCCGAGGCTGTCAGCCGACATTGAGAAGGATGGCTTCTCATCGCCTACCGAGTCCCCTGCTTCACCCAGTGACGACTCTACCATCGATTTCCCTAGTGACATTCCTGTTATGTATGGTCGACCTGATGTCGCTTCCCTCATCCACGGCACGGTTGACGGGATGTCCTCAGACAAGCGTGTGTTGGTCATGGGCTGTGGACCGCGATCACTCATTTCTACGGTCCGTAACGTGACGGCCCAGTGTATCACGTCTGATGGACCAGGCGTGGAACTGCATTGTGAACAGTTTGGCTGGTAAAGGTTCTTTGATCAAATCAGAACGTTATTGGTGGTTGATCAAGTAGACGATGATGTTGATGCAAGCTCATGACGGAATGATCTGTTGGTGCCTGATAAGGCCTTCATTATTCGATTACACATGAAATAAATGAAAGAAACACGACTTGATGATGATTTTTTAAAAATGAAGAATGAAACGTGGTTCTCATGATGTGATGGCGACCTCAGCTTGTGCCGCGAATTCTTGAAATATTCTGATTCTGCCACATGGGGCATCCTGTACCATATAGACCGATTCATACCCATCGTATCGTCGTCCATATATATGTTCGTGTAAAAAAGAGGTATATGTACCGATATCCCTCCAATAAGAGATATCCTGGGTATATAGAAAAAGAAAATTCATCCCGTCATTGATCCAAACGACGCCCCCTACCCCCCTTTTTTCGCTGTTTATTTATCCAAGAGGTGAAGAATGAGAAACGTGAGGTATAGAAGAAAAAGGGAAAAAAAGGTCATGAACATTAGTTTTGTCGTGATATAACGCCATTATTGTCCTCATTATGCTGCACAGAGGGCTGTGATGAGCGACGCCGTGATCCGAGGAACTTGGCACCGATACCCTTGGTACTTTTGGACACCATGTCAAGAAAGCCCTGAGACTTTTCTTTCATCGAGGTCTGCCGGCGCATCCGCTCAACAATGATGGTCTCCCAAGGGGACGGTGCCTCTTCGTCTGGTCGGCTGAGAGCATCACGTACAGCTGGACAAGGATCGACCAGCTTCTTGGCATCCGAGGCAAACTCGAGAAAGATGGGGTAAGCCATCATGACAGCCTGAAGAGCGATGACGACGGAAAAGGCAATCTTGACAGTGCCGCCGTGCTTGATGATGCCGTACATGACAAAGGGGAAGAAGGCAGGGCCAGACCCGCCCATGGTGATGAAAGCAGCAGCGCGCTTTGTGCGTCTACCTTGGCCACGAAGGCCAACGGCAAAGATGAGGGGATAGATGGGTCCCTCGAAGAAATAGAAGAGGACGATGGGGATGACGAGGAGGTTCGGGTTGGGAGGACGGACAACCACAGGAAGAAGAGCGAAGAGGAAGCACATGGCGATGCACGTGGTGAGGACAGTGCGAGGTTGAGGGAGTCGAGCGTGAAATACGGAGAGGTAGGTGAAGCCAGCCGCCATGAATCTCGAGACAGCAAAGGCGGTATGAGCAATGAGGAGGTAGTCGGGTATAGAGAGGGCGATGCCGTGAGGCTTGTCGGGATTTGTTGTCTCGCTGGCGCCATTGGTGGCTTCCTCACCCGTTTCGGCGTGATCGGGGAGGATGGATATCATGAGGCTCTTGAAGTAAATGCTGTTGCACTCCTGAGCAGCGACGTACGTGTACTGAGCGATGAAGGCCAGAATGACGCTCCATGTGCGCAGCTGAAAGCCGCACGTCTTCCTCTGAGGGTCTGTAGGGAGATGCTTGGATGACTCTTCCAGTTCGCGATCGCTGACTTCTGGAAGAGGCATGTAGTAGAAGAACAGCCCCAGAGCAACGCAGAGCAATGTGATGCCGAGATACGTCCACTGGACATTGATGAGAGACATGCTGGTCGTGTTGTCCTGCTCGGCAATGCCTTTAAAGAAGACCTTCTGAGCAAGGAGGCCGCTGAGAACACTGCCAATGCCTTGAATCCCTTGAGCAAGAAGCACCCGCGTCTCGCCATATTCAGGGGGGCCACATAGTATCAAGAAGGCGTTTGCTCCCACCTCCAGGACGGAAAGCCCAAAACCAACGACAAAGTTGCTAAGCATGAAGCCTGGGTAAGATTGAGTGACGGCAGAGGGCCAAAAGATGATGGTTCCAATGCCATAGAAGCAAAGGCCAACAATAAAGGTCACCTTGAACCCGCCGACGCTGTCATGTCCGTTCTTCTTGTGACGCCTCGATCGGTTATGCTCATCTCTTCGAAGGATCCATTCGCCCACGAGTAGAGGGCCAAAGAAGTAACCGCCTCCAAAGTATACCGAGGTCATACCTAGCGTCTCTGCGGTGGTCATATTGTTGACAGACGCGATGACATTGTTGAGCGTGTTTAAGAGGCCATATGAGATGCCCCAGAGTAGAAATAGGATGGAGACAATGGTGCAGTACTTGAAAGACTCCTTCTTGTTGCACTTGAGCATACTCTTCGGCCTGGCCATGTTGACAAAGCCAAAGTAGACGCCTTCTCCAGTTCCAGTCGAAGAAGTCAAGGTGGTCGAGGTCTGAAAGGTAGTCGTCCCTTGCTGAGGGGAATTGGCTAGTGGAGGAGCAGTTGCCGTCGGCTCATCGAATGGCGTCGTCAAGAACTCCATGGCACTCATGGGGGCGTTGGCCGGTAGGGGGGATTGGACGCCGGGACGCGCCACCGGCGGCGGTGGCTGCACGCTGGCGCGATGGCCCGTTGAAGGCGTATCTGAATCATTGGGACCCTTGGATAGACTGCTCCTGCTTCCATTGGGATCGTACAGCATAGAAGGGAGAAGCTTGAGAACAAGAGGCTTCAATGTCGGGACACAGGCGCAAGTCATTCCAACATTGACTTCGACAGCGCTCCACATGAGTGATAGTGAAGCATTCCAGGCAAAGTCAGTCTGGCCGCCAAATCTAGACTGAGGGTCACCGCTGGCGCCGGTGGGGACCTTGGTGATAGCTTGTTGAAGGTAATAGATTCGTATCACATCGACAACCGTGACGAAAATACCAACGGTGAAGGTAAGAACGAGAATCGTCTTCTGGCGCGAGGGCAAACGCATGCCGGTGAGAACAGGTATAGGCAGAGCGAGGATGGCCAAATCGGTTACTATATTAACCGGGGAGGAGCAAATGAATTCGGTGAGCAGCGGTATACACTTGGAGCGGTCGTCATAGGCGGGATCCCAGGCGGCGGCAGTTGGGCGGCATTGGAAGACGTTCATCAAGGTGAGGATTATGCCAGCAAGGTTGACAATGGCGAGGGTAAGCCAAGATGCGAAGCGCAGGACCCTCTGTGTGTGCTTGGCCAGTCGCAAGTAGAATATCAGGATGGACGTCTTGGTGGCCATCAAAGCGGGATTGTACAAGATGGAAAAGACGTATTCGCAGCGGCGGAGGGCGGGCCGACGGCCCTCGTCGATGTTGACGTCGTGCCTCCCGAGGCCATTGTGAACTCCAAAGCAGATGGTGAAGGACAGGAAAAAGGCAAAGAGCCATGCGAGCATCATGACGCGGTCATCCCAGGTAATGTTGCGCACGATAAAGGTGCGCGAGACCATGCGGGCAGCGACGAAGACAGTGGCGAGGACGAGGGTCGCGGTGGTGACGGCGAAGACGGCCGGCCCACGATCGGGGAAGCCTCCATTGTCGGTGGAGGAGGCCGAGTCGGACATGTCGAGGTCGGTTTAGGCGGCATGGGACTCTTTGAAGAGGAGTCGTCGGGAGGAGGAGGAGGAGGTTAGCTTGAGAAGCTCGAGTCGCAAATAGACGGGCGTGCCATTTCTTCGGGAAGAGTGGGTAGCTCGAGGACAGGGATTTAGGTATATGCGAGGACGTTGAATCGAAGAACCGGTCAAGATGGTCGGGTCGAAGTCCAAGTATATCAAGATCGGTTAATGTTGGGTTTAAGCTTGGGTCGCGTGGGCCATGGAATCGTGGGTGGATATATCGGATGACAGCGGAAGGATGAGCAAAGGAGAAGGAGGCAAAAAAGGAAATAGCAATTGCCCAAATTTTGTAAATATAAGCCGAGCAAAAAGCAAAGGCCGACCCTCCCCGAGGTTCTGGATCGCGAAAGGGGGAAGCAAAAAAGGTTTTATCAGGTCGGGAATCCTTGGGCAGAGCGAGAAAAAGAAATCGAGAGTGGTGTCTGGGGGTTATCGACGTTTGAATGGCGGCGGCAGCGGGCAGCAACAGGCGGAAAGTGTGGATCTCTGATGTAAAAAACCGGGGGAAGTTCAGCCACCGACAGTCAAGCTCAAGCAATGAGGCTAAAAAGGGCCCAGCTCACCAGCTAATGGTGGTGGGGGCAGTGTTTTTTACCGTTTGAACGTTCCATAAATCAAACAGTGAGAGAATGAAGATCAACTCTTACTTGTCTAACAAGGAAGGTCAGGGACAATCTCTTTGGTAATTAGTTGAAAATTGAATTGACTCGAAACGCTCCAGGTACCCGAGTTCTGCCAAGGCCACAATGACAACCTCTCCTCTTGGAAGGGGTCATCGAGGTCGAGTTGTATGCAGAGGGGTCACTAGAGACATGCTAGTGACAGATGCTAGCTTCCCACCTAAAGTAACGCCAAAGCCTCCCCCAAGACAAGACGGGACAAGAAACGGATACGAAAATGCGGGTGATGCTTTCGTTACATGCAACCTTGTTTGCTTTCAACGGAACTCTCTTCATTCAGCAAGGGCATCGGCCCTTACTTACGTACAAATTCTAATGCCATCGGTCGGTTAAAGAGAGGGGAAAAACGATGAACATCCCATCCCATCTTCTCCAAGGTCCCTAAAAATCCCTCGCACCAAAACAGAAGTGAAAAAAAAGAGGGTGCCAGTGATGATGGATGGTGGCTCCGATAGCTTGGGAATTGGTGGCTCTTGGCTTCTGGCTGAGGGTGGCTTTTTTTTCAGTGGCAGATCTCGTTTAGTTGGTCATCATCATCATCACTACCACCACACTCTTCTTTTCCCGCTGTCTTCAGCCTTTAAAGTCCGCCCGCCTGTCAGCAAACACGATAGGTGGTGATGCTTTCGCTTTCGCTTTCGGGCCTTTATTGCAGCCAACATCTGCCGATCGAGGCACACACGCTCACAACATCACACAACCCTTTACTTTATTCTGTCTCCCTAGAAATCTCGGTGCCTACAACTGACCTGCGGCTCCGCGCGGGTTGATTCATGATGGATGGCTCTAGCTGACAGTGGCTGACTGACATGGTAAGCCACGCGCCTTTCTTCCCATGGATTCATTTCCCGCTACTGCTGCCGTTGCCGCTGCCGCTCACTTGTGTGAGTGTGTCTCCCCCGCTCCCGTTCTCGCTCCCCACGGGCAATGTCTTATCCTTTCAACTTGCAAGCCTCGAGAGAGTTGTATCAACCATACGTCATTTTGTCTTCGGCTATCTTAAACGGGATGCACCAAGCTTTTGCCAAACCCTGATCATCGCCCTCCATCAAGCAATGTTCAAACGGTTAGCAAAAACTCAACTCGCTCACTGCCACTGCCACGCAGGAGCGGAATTTACTCCTTCACCCAGCTGAGATATCCGTCCCTCTTTTCCGCCCATTTTTTTCGCCTCCCCATCTCTCACCGCAACTACAAAAGGAAAACCTTAGCAAATAAAACAACCATCCTGCAGCAGCCCAACGCCAACGCCAGCGGCCGCCCCCCAATCTGCAACCAGGTCACGAGTCTAAACCCCCTCCTCCTTCGCTGTCTTTTATCCCGCTGCCTGTTCTGACTTGACAGCGCGCAAATCACCTCACACACACACCTTCATCAAGTCATGTTGCGCCTCTCTGTCATCGGGCGTCCCCTCAAGACACCTGTCACGCTAGTTCTGTCTCCGATGGTCCAGATCATCCCCCGTAGCCGAGACAAACGCGGTGCCAACCATGCATGTCAAGAGTTGTCTTGGTGGTGATGCTGCAACCACGTATACTTGCATTAAGCTATCCATTGCCAACAAGTACAAAGAGGAACGGAGTGGCAAAAAACAGAGCCTTACCCCAGCAATGGCCCTTCCCCAATCGATATCGAATTTGTTGAATTTCAATTGTAATCCGTTGTGAATGCCGAGGCTCCCCGGCCCCGAACTCCCATATCGGACTACTCGGACGGAGCTGCAAGCGGCTAGTTCCGGAATTTCGGAGCTCCGGCGTCTGACCTCCGGACTCCGGCTCATGATCGGGCAATTACCAATCACATTCCAAACCCGCTCATGGCGACATCTCCCATGATCATGAGGACCAGCTTCAATCTGACCAATTTTTTTCGTCCTGACCGCCTATACTCCGGCATGAATTATTAGGTCATCCAAGTACAGCGGTCAAGGCCGCATTGATTCGCCCTTGTCACGCCGGTTGCTGGCAACTTCGGCTCCCGCGCTTCTTTACTCCCACATCATGACTTCCGCTCTGCCACCTCCGTCCTCCGGTGCCGTGCCGGGCCCGTCTTCGGCGGCGTACGGCGATCACGACTTCCGTGATCACGATGCCGTAACCTCCGAAGAGACACCACTCCTCATGAGCTCCGCCTCCAGCATCAGCTCCCGCACATACTCAATCTATTCACCCAAGACTGCCACTACCGCCGGCCATGTCGAAGATGCGGACTCGACACAACTCAGACCGCCGATTCAGCTAGCAAGGGCCCTCGCCATCACTTGTAGTCTGGGGCTTCTCATCTTCCTGCAAGGTACGAAAAGTCTCACCGCCATGACGCTAGCTCACCCCCCTAGAGGTGCACCATGACAGGTCTCGCTAACACTCCCCAGCCTCCAACATGTCCGGCATGGCCCTCATCCAGGGCACCGTTGCCGCCGAGCTAGGCGCCTACGAGGCGTCGGCCATGTGGTTCAGCAGCGCCTACATGATCCCCATGTCTTCACTCACCCCCATCGGCGGCCGCCTGGCCACCATCTTCCCCACTAGGACACTTGTCCTGCCCGTGGCGGCTCTCATAGCAACTGGCAGTCTGCTATGCGCATCTGCAAATTCCTTTGCCGAGTTTGTCGTGGGAAGGATAGTGGCGGGCGTGGGTGCCGCTGGGGTCATGACTTTGGCTGTGGTTCTAACGTTGGAGCTGCCAAGCGACAAGACTAGGGGGATAGTCATGGGCTTGATCAATGCCGGCTTCACTCTGGGCGTTTCGTTTGGCGCTGTTGTTTATGGAGGGTTAATGCCTCTCGTTGGATGGGTAAGTGACTTGGTGAATCCCAGAGGCAATACCTGACCAAGTACTGATACACCATAGCGACCCTTGTTCTGGGCTCAACTCCCTCTCGCCTTTGTTGCAGGCCTAGGAGTCTACAACAGCCTACCAAGTTCTCTAGATTCAAGAGAAACTCCCAAGGGTTCTGTTAGAGAAAAGCTCGCGCGAATTGACTACCTTGGGGCGATACTATTGGTGAGTTCCTCTTTGAGGCTATCACGAGTGGCACCCGAGCTAACACATGTCAACTCAAGACCACGACCATTGTACTATTCCTCTACGGTCTTGCAGACAGGATTCAAACACTCCCTCTAATTCTCTCTCTCATCACCCTCATCCTCTTCCTGATAGTGGAGTACTATCTCGCAGCAGACCCGGTGATACCTGTCAAGGTACTCTCCTCCCGGGGCATCCTTCTCTCATGCCTCGCGCAGACGGGCTTCATGTCGGCCCGCTGGAGCTTGCTCTTCTACGCGCCAATCTTCATGCTCGCCGTCCGAGGCGCCGCTCCCGCAGCTGCAGGGTCGATCCTGATCCCGACCAACATAGGGTTCGGCCTTGGCGGCGTCCTCGTTGGCTGGCTTCACGTACGCCGCAGCGGTGCATTCTGGCTCCCGTCGATGGCGTCCCTGGCCCTGTTCAGCCTCAGCCTGTGTGCCCTCTCGCTTGCGGGCACTGCCGAGCTGCCGGTTGTCGTCTTCATCCTGGTCGTCTTCATCAACGGCATGGCGACGGGGGGCGTGTTGAACTACACTCTGGCACATACTCTGCATCTAAGCCATGACGACACTCAGTACATCGCTACGAGCCTCATAGCCACTTTTAGAGGGTTCGGGGGTAGCTTTGGCACGGCGATAGGCGGGGGCATCTTCTACCGCCTTTTGAGGAGTGACCTAGTCTCCGGGTTCCTGCAGCTCGACGGTGGAGATGAGCTGAGCGATGACCGGCAAAGGCTAGTTTCCAACCTCTTGAGCTCCCCCGGGCTGGTCCATGGAGGTGACCTGAGCATGGCAGAACGAGAAATCGCGATACAAGGCTATGCCGGTGCTTCACGGGGAGTCTGGCAAGCTGCGGCCGTGCTGGGTCTCGTGGTGGTTGCGATTCAAGCGGCCACGGGATGGACATCACCGAGCGAGGATGATGAGGAGGAGACAGAAACAAGGGACGTAGATTCCGAAAACGAACATGTCGGTGAAGCGGAGGTTTGAATACGAGTATCAGTATCAGCAGCTTTCAAAAGTTGAAACTATCCGTCTGTCGATTTAGACTTTTTAGATATGGTCTGGTCTCGAGACTATACTATATGGCGTGTTGCTTGCGAGCTTCCTTAGAATAAACGTGCATGAGGCTGAAGAATTTGAGTTGATGGCTTAGACAGGACCTTTTGACATAGACTTCAATAATACAGGTTGATATGACACTGACGAACTGTGTGTGGCTGTCGCTCCGACAAAGCCAACCAGCCAGGGATATCCCTTTCTACCCACCCGCGCGTGTTCCCCTTTCCCGTCCAGACGAACTGGATCAGCAATCCATGTGGCTGCGAGTCAACAACGGCACTTACCGCGCAATCCTCGATTCAAGTGCATGTGTGTGTTTTGCATAAAGCGCATAGCGACCAATCACAGCAACTCTGACAATGCTCCGTGCCTCGCTCCAACGAAATGCTTGCCCGATTCTCCCAAGCTCGACAGCCCCAAGGGCTCCCCTGCCAATCTCGCCAACGGCATTCTCGTTTTGGGAGACGCCCTCGCTTGTGGTTCTGCGGGCCGCTGCTCCGACTATCCTTGGCGCTTTTGCACCCGTCGCATGTCAAAATCCGCACACCCCTTGCCCTGGCCTGACTTGAGCTCTCTCACCCCTTGTCCCTTGTCCCACGTCACTCACATCGCCCCCGGGGAATACCTCTCAGCCCTGCATCCTGGACGACACCGTTAGATCTTTGTCCTTCCTTACGCTAGCAGGGTCCCTGTCGTCGGCCACGACGCTCGGGGTCTCTGTCCTCTCGGCCGGGGCCTCGCTGCCTGCCGACTGCTACATACTGTAGTACTGCACTGCACTGCACACCACCTCCCTACGGCTACGGAGCTTCGAGTAGGCCCTTCTCCGGGCGAGGCAGCACACAAGGCAATTAGCTGGTCGATCATCCTCGTTTAACAATTCCTACCTCTCGGTGATCGCCAGCCAAGAAGCGCTCCAATCTTCACCACGAGCCTCCATTTAGAGTTTACAAGCATAGACATATGTCAGGGTCTTGTGAGAAGATGGACGTCGCACTAAAATCTACCAGACCCTGCATTGATGGACCATATCTTCGTATTCCGCATCTTGA
This sequence comes from Fusarium sp. NRRL 66088, assembly GCA_013186415.1. Taxonomy (NCBI): domain Eukaryota; kingdom Fungi; phylum Ascomycota; class Sordariomycetes; order Hypocreales; family Nectriaceae; genus Fusarium; species Fusarium sp. NRRL 66088. The sequence continues at coordinate 934 of JABCKD010000687.1, read as the reverse complement.
ATCTATGTACTATGTATGTACCAAGTTGCCTAATGCTAATAATGTACACGTGCGCTCCGCAGTGTGTTGCGCATGCTTGCTCGCCATATTATGTACCGCTCGCCTAAATAGAATTCCAATTCCGGCCATGCCAATGGATCCTTCGTTGTTGTTTCTTCAGAGGGTATCCCGCCCTCGTGAATGAATTCCCATGTTGCCCCATCATGCCTTTTGACTCCCTGTAAATGCTGCAAAATCCAAATGCGCCCAAAATCAATCATCCAAGCACAGACAAAACAAAACCTCCACCGTTCCAAGAAAGCCGTGCGTCCCTTGAAACCCCTCTCTATAGCAAACACGTCATAAATTTCAAAACTTGTCCTGCCTGATCTTCTTTCGTTCCTGAAGATCCCCTTGTTTCAAAACGGCATGAGCCCAGGTGCCATGAAACAATAGCCATAATCCAACAGATATAGTAGTAGATCGATTCGAAACGCAACCCTCTTCAAGAGCTAGCCACGGGGCCGCCGAGGAAAAAGTCAAGTTCTCCTCCGTGGCCGTTCTGGGATCGGTGCTCATTCTCGGCCAGTTGCTCTAGAAGAGCAAGAAATGGGTCCTTCTCCTCTCCCTGTCCCGTTCCGATGCTGCCGTTGTTGCTTCGGGCTCCGGGACTCGGCGCTGCCGCCGTGGCCTGATGAAGGTTGAGCTTGTTATGGTTATCCTCGCCCTGCCATGCAGCAGGGCTGCCAAACGCGTTCGTGGGGACCGTTCCAAACATGGCGTCGTACCCTCCGTTTGCCTCGTTAATCATTCCGGGTCCGGTATTCGTGACACTTGACCCCGACCCATAGCTGTATGGGGGGCTGAAGGGTGCGCCAGCCATGGGGTGCATCCCATGAGCTGAGACTGGGTGTGTTCCTGGCGACAGAGTGAATCCCGCTGCAGCTGCAGCTGC
>JABCKD010000686.1:0-18703 GCA_013186415.1 Fusarium sp. NRRL 66088 | reverse complement strand
CCCCCCCCCCCTTGGCTTGGAGCTGAGAGGGTCAGGGACGGTCCAATGGCGAGCTTCGGAGCAAAATGTTCGAGGGCATATGCCGGAGGAAGAGACAGACTGTAGTAGGATTCTACTCCGTCACAAGAGATGTGTCGTTCTATGTTGGCTTTAGCCCTTGCTCCTGAGAGGCTGAGGAATGGATATCCCGAATCCTCCCCAGCCATTGTAACCTCAATCCCGTGTCATCTGCGTGTGTTTTACACTTATATCTACGGCCGACTCGGAACTGGGTCTGGGTGAGTAAGCAACCATGAAATGTAATGCAATGCAGTGAGCTGGAGCATGGAGTTAAGGGCCAAGCAGCAGCAGCAGCAGCAGCAACAAACAGCGAGTGGGAGTGGCTCCCATTCCCATCCGTGTGGAATTGGATCCAATGTCACGGTCCTCCCGCTGCCTCTGCCGCTGCCACTACCGCCGAGTCCGTCGTACGCCCTCCTGGGACGGAGCTTGTCTTGATTCTTTCCCTCCCCGAGATAATAGATGATGACCAAGAGGTTATTCAACCCCCCGGAGACAAGCCATGCCGATGCAGAGAGGACCGTGATGCCCGATATCTCTTGCTTGGTCTCTCTGGCCGACCACACTCGGCAAAGCATCCTCAACTCGACCAGTTCAAGTTCCCCCATGTCAGAAAACCGCTAGCGTGCCTCGCCGTCAACACAACAGACTTCTGACCTAGCCGGAAGCGTCCTAAATCCGACCGGGACCCCCCTGCTTGGTTCCCTGTGGTCACCCGTTGCCCAAGCTGCGCGAGACAGGTACTCGCTGCCCCCTGCAACCTACCTGACCTCCGGGATCCCAGCTTTTTCGCCCATGCGTCCTCCACTTCTTGTTCCTCATCAACCAACCCCAGGAGAAAGAGAGTGCGAGAGAGCGAGGAAGAGAGGAGCCTCTTTCTTGTCTTGTTCCTCTAGAGCTTGTCCTGTCCTGTCCTTGCCCTGCCCTGTCCTGTCTTGACCTTGCTTGTTCCCTGTGTTCCTCAATATCCTCCTCTTCCTCTCCCTCTCTCTCTCTCTCTAAGCCCTGTCGCTCTCTTCTTTTGCTCCGTCCCTACCTTGTCCACGTTTCTGGCCTGTGCTCACAGACCATCCCCTCCAATCCCCAGGTCTCTCTCCAGGTCTTGGTCTTATTCAAAGTCCCCGGGTCCCCTCCACTCCCGAGTCCGAGTCCCCCTTCCATATCAATCATTCATTATCTGTCGCCCGTCCGTGTCTTGTCTTGCCTTGCTTGGACTTTTCGCTTTTACTGCGCCGACGCCTGCCCTACCCCGTCTGCGACTTGATCGACCTTGCCCTTGCATCCAGGCGACGACAATCTTGCTGCTGCCGTGCTCCCCTCCATCATCACCACCACTGTCGCGACAACGACAACATCGCTTCGACATCGACGACAACCCTCTCCTCTGGGATAGACCTCGTCTCCCGCGCCGCTCGTTTTAGCCCTATTGCCTAGATCCGAATCATGTCGTCGGCCATTGTCGCATCTTTTCGATTACGATAGCTGTCCCCTAACTCAGCGTCCATGGCCAAAAAGCGTCGAAGCAAGCAGCGGAAGTCAACAAGGGGACGTCACGACCGCTCTCAGACGAGCACAATGTCCTCGGAGGACTCGTACGCTATCCAGAGCGGCCGCCAATCCCTCGACGGTACACAAAGTGAGCATGCCGCAAGCGACGGCAATCAAACCGCCATGACCAGCATCATGGACACCGACGAAGAGCACCACCATGACTCGGAATTCGACGAGGACGAAGACGTCGATGAGGATGACATGATATCCATATACCCCGCCTCTCATTATCCCGGCGTATCTGCTGCACACCGGGTAGAGACTCCATTCTCCCCAGATTCCCACGCGGCAGACTCAGACATGTAGGCGACACAATCCCACCTTGCCTCACCTTGCCACCAATGCTAATCCCCGGTGCTACAGAGCTGCATCCACGCGATCATTATGGGCCCAAGATCTTGACTACCGAGAAATCCACGGCCGACGCTACTGCCGCGAGTACTTTATGCCCAACGACGACATCGAGCAATGGCGGATATCACTTCAACACCAAGTCTTTATGCATGTACTGGATGGCGAGCTGACTCTTGCTCCGATCCAAGACCCCACCCACATTCTCGATATTGGTACAGGTACGGGCGAATGGGCCATTAAGATGGCCGAGATGCACCCGCATTGCGAGGTCGTGGGAACCGACATTGCCGCGATCGCAGAGACTAAGAGCGTCCCTATGAACGTATTCTTCGAGATCGAGGACGCCGAAGACTGGGATCGTCACCCCGACATGTACGACCTGATCCACTTCCGCACCATGGAGGGCGCATTCAGGAATTGGAGGTTCATCTATGATAACGTCTTTTACTCGCTCAAGCCTGGCGGCTGGATCGAGGTGCAGGACTTTGACAGTGCCGAGGGTTTTATTCGGTTCATGTCACAATTCCCAGAAGGCTCTCCCCTATTCGACCTCGTTCGGGACCTTGAAGCTGCAGCGATTAAGTCGGGGCGACCAAGAGGCACTGCCCATCTCGACCCCCGATTATTCATGGAGGCAGGCTTCGTGGATGTCAGGACAACTGAATACTCGATCCCCATCACGGTGGCTGAGAAGTCAGCAGGCAAGATCTGGCTGATTGCGTGTCTTGATGGCCTCGAAGCCCACTGCCTGCGACTCCTAACTGAGCAGCTAGGATGGGATCCTGACAAGTGCAAAGCAGCCTGTGAGCGCGCCGCGCGAGAGCTGGCAAACTTGGCCAAGGATCCCGAAAAGTCCAAGGGTCTCCAGGTCAAGATGCGCGTCGTGACGGGGAGAAAGCCACTGGACACGCCACCCACAGATCTTGCAGAGCTGTTAGGGGCATGCAGTTCGACCAGCACGGAGCTGATTGATGACGACAGCCCCGACCCGACACTACATACTGGCGATCAGGATGTACGGGACACAGCCTCCACTGTGACAGATGTCACAATGAGAGAGCCTCCAGCCGCGGCTGCGGCTACGGCGTCGACTTGAGCTTCACATCTCAGGCACACTTAGAACAGAGGTACACAGCGGCCTCATCACCTTGGGCCGGTGTTTGGTCTACAATGATATTTTTGGCAAAGGGGGTTTGGCGCAGAATCTTGGGCGGCGGCGTTGTGTCTGGGTGATGACCACTGAAATCTTGCATTTGTATAGGTACTGTGACGATTGTATTTCTGCATTGCTCCAGGGGTATTGGTGATCTATTTAAGAAGGGGGCAATCATGATGGATATTCATGGGAGGCCCATTTGATGCAAAAAAGAAAAAAAGAATTATTACTGCCCTGCATACCGTACATGCCTAGCTACCTAGGTAGGTAGTCGGTTTGGTGTAAGCGGAAGAGAAATCTGAGATGGCCAGTTTTGCTTGGTGTCCATCTGTAAATGAGGTTAGAATCAGGGGGTTCGACCATTGGCATATGGACTGGGCTAATGTATTAGTATTAGACACACGAGTTTTCTACTCTTGAAACTATAAAATTTTTCTCATGACACTCAAAGTGAAATACTACCTAGTTGACTTTTTGTGACGCTTTATTACCTATATCCGATGTCTTTGTAGCTATCTATGTATGTAGCTGCGCTCAACGGTGATGTAATTGGTGTGTGAGGCTGTAGCTGCCTTAGCGACCATGCACGAACAGGCAGCTACCAACCATCCCGTCCCGAGGCCGCGTGCAGGTGGGGAGCTCCTCCACAAGGCCAACCAACCATCCACATCCACCGACTTTCGTCACCAACAACTTCCCCATCAACATCAACCAAGGCCGTCTCTGATCGCGCTCCGACCCTCGCTGACCTTGGTCACCTCGAGAAGAAGAAGATAGTCCGCAGCTTGCAGGACGCGAGACCCTCGACCTGGATCGCCGAGCGCCGAATATGCGCCTGTGAAGCCGCCCAACGCCATGGCCCTGGATCTTCAAGACGGCTTCGTTGCCGCCAATGGCGTCCCGGATCTCGAGGAGCCCATCTTCGCCATCGAGCGCGTCCAACTGCAGTTTTCCGTAGCCGCCGACTTTGTCGCTGCCCAGGTCGCCAACAATGTCATCATCCTCGCCCTTTCCAACGGACGCATCCTCCGCATCGACCTAGAACGACCTGAGGATATTGATGGTAAGAGCCTTGAGCATTGCGCTGGCATCTACCATGTGACTATTGCTCAGCATGGTGCGCTTTTCAATTGCTAATGCTATACGCTGCAGACATCGACTTACCAAAGAAGCCGTCCGAGGTTGGCGTCATACGGCGCATGTTTCTCGATCCCACCGCGTCCCATCTCATTATCTGCACCGCGCTCGGCGAGAACTACTATCTTCATTCCCAGTCGAAACAACCTCGGCCGCTCGGGCGTCTTCGGGGCGTCTCGATCGAGAGCGTGGCCTGGAACCCTTCGCTACCCACGGCGTCGACACGGGAGATTCTAATTGGTGCCTCCGATGGCAACATCTACGAGGCGTTTATCGAGACGTCCAAGGAGTTCTACAAGAAGGAGGTGAAGCATCTGAAGAATTTACACAAGCTTCCTGATGGCCCGATCACAGGGCTGTGGGTGGACAACCTCCAGGACAAGTCGGATCTCCGAAGGGTGGTGATAGCCACTCAGAGCCGGTTATTCCATCTGGTGGGAAGGATTGGGTACGGACACGATGGTTCAGGGTCTGTGTACACCCGATTGTTTGAATCGGAACAACCGGTTGTTCATGAGCTTTCACGCACATCATCAACTGCTCCCTCGAGCTTGGTTGTGTCTCCTGACCCTCCGGATTCTGGCCCTTATGACGACAACCTCCCGGACCGAGCGTATGCCTGGCTGTCTTACCAAGGCGTCTTTCACGGTAGATTGCTGAATGGACCTGTAGACAGCAATCTCGGCTCCAAAGTCTTTTCAGAGTCAAAGATGCTTCCCAAGGCCCAAATACTGACACCCGAGGGCGCAGACCGGCGTCCACCTACATCCGAGATGATCGATGCTATCGCGCTCACACAGTGGCATATTGTTCACCTAGTCGGGGGACGGGTAGTGACGACGAATCGTCTTACTGGCAAGATGGTTTCCGAGCATGATGTTATCGGTCAGGGGCAGAAGCCTCTGGGCTTCTCTGTGGATATCCAAAAGAACACCTTCTGGTTGTTCACGTCGGAGGAGATTTTCGAGATTGTGGTGCGAGATGAAGAGCGCAACATCTGGGAGATTATGACAAAGCTGCAGCAGTACGAGCCAGCCTTGCAACATGCGCGTACGCAGCTGCAAAAAGAGACAGTAGCGGCGGCATACGGTGATCACTTGGCTTCCAAGGGACACTGGCTCGAGGCGGCTACCATTTACGGACGCAGCAACAAGCCGTTTGAGGATATCGCCCTCAGCATCATCGACAATAACCAGCCCGATGCTCTACGGAAATTCCTACTAACCAAACTCGCCGCCCTCAAGAGGTCGGCCGTCATGCAGCGGATGATGATTGCGGGTTGGTTGATTGAGGTGTTCATGTCCAAGCTCAACTCGCTGAACGACACCATCAATACCCAGGCAGAGCTGTCTGAGAACTTGAACTCTACCGAATCACAGAAGCTGCTGGAGTCGGTGAGGAAAGAGTACAGGGACTTTGTTGACAAGTACAAGAATGATCTGGACCGGAAAATGGTGTACGACGTCATCAGCAGCCACGGCCGCGAGGGAGAGCTCCTCTACTTTGCCAACGCTGTCAACGACTACAACTATGTGCTTTCTTACTGGGTTCAGCGGGAAAGGTGGAGTGAGGTGCTCAACGTTCTCAAGAAGCAGACGGACCCTGAGGTGTTTTATATGTATAGCAGCGTTCTCATGGCGCATGTGGCGCCAGACCTGGTCGAGATTCTGATGAGGCATTCAGACCTCAAGCCTCGGAAACTGATCCCCGCGTTCCTCGAGTATAACCGGACGTTTGTTGGTGGCCCCAGTGCGCAGAACCAGGCGATAAGGTACCTCAACTATGCGGTATACCAGCTCAACTCGAAGGATGCGGCGGTTCACAACACACTCGTCTCAATTTACGCCTCGCATTCTTCCAAGGACGAGTCTGGACTCTTGTCGTATCTGCAAGCGCAGGGGGATGAGCCCCGATATGATCCAGATTTTGCCCTGCGACTTTGTATTCAACACCACCGGACTCTATCATGCGTCCACATCTACACCAGCATGGGCCAGTATCTTCAGGCTGTCGATCTGGCTCTCTCGCACAACGAGGTAGAGCTGGCAGCTGTCATCGCTGACCGACCCATGTCAAACCCGCAGCTTCGCAAGAGACTCTGGCTCGCCGTGGCCCGAAAGGTGATTTCGCAGTCGAACGGGATCAAGACGGCTATCGAGTTCCTCAAGCGCTGCGATCTGCTCAAGATTGAGGATCTCATCCCCTTCTTCCCCGACTTTGTGGTGATTGACGACTTCAAGGAAGAGATTTGTGCCGCGTTGGAGGACTATAGCCGCAACATTGACAACCTGAAGAAGGAGATGGACGAGTCCTCGCAGACGGCTACAAACATAAAAATCGATATTGCAGCTCTGGACCACCGGTACGCAGTGGTGGAACCTGGAGAGAAGTGCTACACTTGTGGTCTGCCCTTGCTGAGCCGGCAGTTCTTTGTCTTTCCCTGCCAGCACTCGTTCCACTCGGACTGCCTGGGACGAAAGGTGTTGGAGCAGGCAGGTGTTGGAAAGTCTTCGCGTATCAGGGAACTCCAGATGCAGATTCAGAAGGGATTGGTCAGCGGCACGCAGAGGGAGACTGTTGTGGCAGAACTGGACGCTTTGGTGGCATCCGCTTGGTGAGTTATCCTAACGATGATTTGAGTATTCACAGCTAACTATAGGCAGCATTCTTTGCAGCGATTTGGCGATCAAGAGGATCGATGAGCCCTTCATAACACATGATGATGATGTCAATGAATGGGCATTGTAATAAGAGAAGGAGTAGAATGGGAGCGAGCAAGCAAGCAAGCAGTAAAGTTGATGTGTCTGTCTGGGCATAATCTTAGAATTGCAGATACCCCCGCAATGTTGGACATTACATTCGATTATCAAACTCAGTTATGAGGCACGTCCCAATGCAAGCTAGGCAGGCTGTCTTAGTATCTGCACTCAGTAACATCCAACTTGGAGCGGGTGAGCATGAGAATGGAGACAATGACACCGTACAAGCCCAAGACCTCTGCAAAGATGAGGATGAGAACCATTCCGACATAGAGACGCGGCTGCTGCGCGCTGGCTCGGACTTGGGGTCATCAGATTCCGTGTTGAGCAAAGATGGAAGAAGTGTGAGCTTACCTCCTGCATCACCAACGATGCCAATGGCAAAGCCAGCAGCCATGCCACACAAGCCAACAGCAATACCCGCGCCGAGCTGTAGGAAGCCGGTGTGGATGGGCATCTTTTCCTTGATGCCGTTGGACATGATGACGCTGGCGACGAGGCCGTAGATGGAGAGGATCTGTGCCATGATGGCGCAGAGGCTGGAGGGTGTCAGTTCATGTATGTATAGGTGGGTTGTCTAGCTGGACCTACGTATTCTGCATCAGCATGTCAGGCCGCAAGATACCAGACTGGAAGATGGCACCGGCCGACTTGGCAGTGCCGTATGCAGCGCCAAAGGTGGTGAAGACGATGGAGACTGCACAACCCATGGCGCCAAAGAAGGACTGGACTTTGTTAGATGAAGACGCGCTTGAGGTGTGAGTTGATACATACGGCGTACATAGGACTGATAAGAGCATTACATTAGCTGAAAGAATGTCAAGAGATGGGATGGGAATGGCTATACCAGCGGTCCATGTTGGCAAGGAGAGCAGGATCCATGGCTGGTTGATGAGGTTAGTTACGAGATAATTACAGCTGTATGAAAGAGAAGATGAGTGCCAGAAGAGCTGAAAGAGGTAGCAAAGGGTATATATGTATATATTGTATTTCACACTAGAGCACAATGCGATGTGATGCAAAGCCACCCCCTCCAAGCTCAGCTCCCAATTGACAAAGACATGTAAACACGGGCTAAAGATGCATCGTGGCTGACCCAGGCAGCTACAAAAGGGGAGCCTCAGCTGAATGTTGGTTGGTGAGAGTTGACGTGGCCTGGGTAGGCAGAAGAATAAAAAGAGCTACGAGTGGTTGATTCAGTATTTGGGGAAATTGCTGTGAGTGAGTGTTTGTATTATAGATTGGCTGCCTCCGAACTAAAAGTAGTAAAAGAAGAGGATGAAGAGAAGAGTTTCATAAGAGAGAGAAGTTATCAAGATGTAAAATGTTCCATGGGTGCCTTCTTGGCATGTCCGTTGTAAGACGGAGGTGAGTGGTCGACGTCGCTTACCCTATAGCAAGAGGCAGAACGTAGTATATCAACAACCACAAAGTCCAGATGACAGATACTCTTTATCAAGAATCGATAGGATTTGTCGAAATTCTATATCTATGTGCGCATGTATACATATATATATCTATTCCGTGGCTACGTGGATGACGTCGGTGAATTCCACGGAAACACGGCAAAGCCTCCGCCACGAACGTCGTAAGCATCCATCATGTAAGCGCCATCATCTTGTGGAATCAAACGTTGCACGTAACAGCCACTGAAATTCCTCGGAGAAGCGCTCTCTGTAGGGACCAGAAAAGAAGTTTTTCTCCACAACCCGCTCTCACGTCAAAAAGAGTATTAGCATGTGTCATGTAGATTGAGGGGATCCCGATACCTAACCCACAACCCGAAGAAAGAGAGGCACGCACTAAGAATAACTTCCGAGGTTGCCGCTGTTAATCCACTCTTTTCTTCAATCATGGCCGCGCGTCAGTTATTGTGAGACGATGGGGCTTGGGCTTGGGCTTTACAGATGTTTGATCATGATGAAGATGATTGTTCAGGGCAGATGTATCAGGCGAGTGAGTGTTGGGGTTGCACGGCGACATATTGTGGAATCATGGTGCGGCGGCTAGTTTTTTGTGATTCAAGATGGGAGGGTACTTGACGAAGCTGTCATTCTCAGTTTCACAACTGTCTGAACATTCTAGTGTACTTCCTACGTCCGGCTTATTCTCACGAAAAAAGAGGCTGCTTAAACTCGGCCTGTCCGTGCCGAAAGGGCGATGTTCTGACGTTGGCTGGTGACGCAGACGTTTTCCTCATCCCGAGCGGATCCAACGGCACTCATACCGGGGTTAGAAACCCATTCGAGGCTCAGCCCGGGTTATTATTCATGAAGGATTTGGGGAGGGGGGAATATAAACTCCCAACAAGGGTCTGTCTACGTTGTATGAACTGGAACTTCAACATATACCCATAAACCAAAAAACCAAAAACCATGAAGGCAACTCGGCTATTCTATGCTATTCTCTCGTTGGCTTCGGCCACGGGTGCTATTTCTTTACATAAGAGACAGGATGGATTGGAACCTCGGGTTTTGGCTTTGGATTTGCAGAGAAGCACGATACGTGATCCTGTTGGTAATGATAGGAAACGACTTGCGAGGCGGAGTGGTTCTATAAACGTGGGGATCGACAACCTGGTTAGTTTCTACAAGTCTTCAACAACTCCAACTCTACGCAATACTAAACTATATCATAGCAATCCCTCTACTTCTTCAACGCCTCTCTCGGCACTCCAGCTCAAGACTTTCGTCTACACCTCGACACGGGGAGCAGTGACCTCTGGGTTAATGCTGATAACTCGACGCTGTGCTCAACACCCGCCGATGTCTGCGCCACATCTGGCCTCTACAACGCCGCCAAGTCTTCTACTTACAAGTTCGTGTCGAGCGAGTTTAACATTACTTATGCCGACGGTTCGGGTGCTGCAGGTGACTATGCCACCGAGACGTTTCGTGTGGGAAAGACTGAGCTCAAGGAGCTTCAGTTTGGTATTGGATATGAGACTTCTTCTGATCAAGGAGTTTTGGGTATTGGGTATTCTTCCAACGAGGCTCAGGTTGCAGAGTTTGGAGGAGAACCATACGATAACCTCCCGGCTAAGATGGCTGCTGATGGGTTGATCGCTTCCAACGCTTACAGCCTCTGGCTCAACGACCTCGACTCTGCGTCTGGAACTATCCTATTTGGAGGTGTTGACCGAAAGCGGTACACGGGAGACCTCATAACTGTGCCCGTCCAAAAGTTTGGCGGCCGTTTCTCTCAGTTCTACATCACCCTCACCGGTCTGAGCGTCGGTTCAGACACGGTCGACGACAGCCTCGCCCTCGGCGTCATCCTAGACTCTGGCTCGACACTCACGTACCTCCCCACCAGCCTCGCAGAAGCCGTCTTTGAGATTGTGGGCGCAGACTATGAGCAGGGAGCCAGCACCGCCTACGTGCCATGCGACCTAGCCAACGCCTCGGGAAACTTGACCTTTAGCTTCAGCTCTCCCGCCGAGATCACGGTGCCGCTGAGTGAGCTTGTGCTTGATTTTACCGATGTCACGGGTCGAAGACTGCGGTTTGACGACGGGGAGCCCGCCTGCATGTTTGGTATCGCTCCCTCGCCGAGCGGGACGAATATTCTGGGAGATACGTTCTTGAGAAGCGCATATGTGGTGTTTGACCTTGGGAACAATGAAGTTTCCTTGGCGCAGAGTAATTTTGACGCTGACGGATCTGATGTTGTTGAGATTGGTTCAGGAGATGGTGCTGTGCCTGCGGCGACAAGCGCAGACGAGCCCGTGACGGCTTCTGGGGTTCCTGTGAGTAGTTCTAATGGAGCTGGGTCACTTTCGCCTCTGGGTAAGGATGGGGTTGTCTCTCTCTTGGTTGGGGCTTTGACTCTTGGGTTTGTCTGGTCTCTTGCCTAGGGGCTGGACAAGATCACGCAGCCTTGGAATACTTTGCTGGAGCCGAAATTTGGTTGATTATTGGAACTGGATGAAGCGTGCTTGGGATATTTGCGAGGTGTTTTTTGGTTTGTTTGCGGTGGCTTGACTTGTACTGGCGTTGAGACGAAGCATCTACGAGACTCAGATTTATGACATAGACTATGGAGTTTTTAATCCTGATATTGTTACATCACGCAACCTCATGTGCTTTGAACTCTCTCGTTCAAATTTCATCAACAAGTCAATCCATGGCTTGGATCGACGACTCATGATGATGTTGGTTGTGTTGACTTTGCCGATTCGGCTCCGACATGATCTACTATCCCCGTTACTCCCGAAAACAGGATCAATAGAATGAGCGAATGTTTATCAATGAGCTGACCAGAGTTTAATTCCTTGATCTTATATAAATTGAGATACCCAAGTCGTTTGATCTCTTGTTTACCTCATCAACTTGTACCGTCCACTCATCATATCAGATCTCACCCGCAACCATGACGGCTTACATAGAAGTCGCAGCAAGCTGGCTCTTCAAAAACGCCAAAGCCCACGACGCAAAGGCCTTCTTCACACTTCCTCCCTTTTCCTCTCACCCAGAGCCGACCCTATTCATCACGTCTCCAGACTGTGGAGAAGACGGTGCAACCCTTGGGAAGGAATATATGCATGGAGGACAAGGCCGCTTCCCTGAGCTGAGATGGGACTCTCATGAGGGTGTCAAGGAGTGGCTGCTTGTATCTGAGGATCCGGATGCACCGTTGTCGACGCCTATTTGTCATGGGTGTGTATAAGTGCTCATGTTAAAAGGGGAGGTGGGCTGACATATTAGTAGCATCTATCTCGGTATTCCCATTCAGAAAACGAGTGTAGTGAATAATGATTTTAAACCCGTGGATGAAGATTCGACCCGTTTAGAAGGGGGTTTCTACTACGGTGCGAGTCGCAATGGCATGATTTACATTCCACCGAGACCACTTCTTAACCACGGTATCCATCGATGTGAGTTTTCACACAATCATACGCTTGCATCTATCCATCCACTGACACAGTTTTCTCTAGATTGGTTCGAGATCATTGGCCTCAGTGAGCCCCTGGATGAAAAGCTGGTGACTTCAAAGCCAACGAGGGAGAAGGTGGCAGAGGCTATCAACGGCAAGGTAGTCGTCTGGGGGAGATGGATGGGACAGTGTGAGAGGCGATGGGAGTGAAGAGATAAGATGAGGGTATCTTTCTAGCCGAGTTCAAATACAGTTTCTCTCATAATTCGAAATCATAGTCACATCTATATCCGCCCAAAACTCCAGATATTCAACCCAACCTTGGTTCCCTCCTCGACGGGCAACCCGGCATGCCACGTCTCATCGTAACCTCTACCATCAGCCGCAAAGTTCTCCCAGTAGACGGCATTCCCCGGGACGACCTTGAACACGGCACCCGTGTTGTTCCCCCCACACTCGACGAACTTGCACCACTCCTCACTCGCGGGCACCGGGAGAGCCGGAAACTCAGTACCACCGCCCCGAATCTCGGAGCCGTCAACCCACGCCATGAGACTGCTCACACGACCCCAGCCCCGGTTGTTGGAACTCCAGTCAAAGTGGTGTCCGTAGTGTCCACCTGGCCCGTACCGCTGCGTCCGGAGGCGCTCGATCCAGAGGTCGGAGCGCCAGCCTTGGAGGGAGCGGACTCGTTTCTCTATGCACCGGACAGGGTCGGTGCGAGGGATGATGGCTACGTGGGAGTCGCGGATTGACGAGTCGCGGTGAGTGGCTTCGCCGTCGTTGGTGATGGTTGAGGGTTCAAAGATAGGTTCGCTAGAAGAGTTAGCAGAGAGGCAATTGACAAACATACAAGACATCATCATCATATATCAAGTCTTTCTATACGCCATTCAAATAATAAAAACCTACCTAATCTCCAACATATGCTTCCTCTCCCCCTCACTCAAGAAGCCCTCGAGATACACAACAAGAGGCTCCCGGTGCAAGATGCGAGCCACATACGAATCCGCCTCACAAACAGGGATAGTCGCATTAAGCGAATCTATCGCAAGCAGCGACTCATTGAGTTGCGGTCTCGAGTAAGCAGCATCGCGACGGACGGCGGTGCTGCCGGGATACAGGAACTCGCTGATGGGGTTGGAAAAAACCACGAGGAAGGCGATGAAGCCGATGATGTACGACAGCATGACAGGAGAAGCGGTCAATGGTGGGATGAGATGATTGCAGGAAACGAAGGAAGAAAGAAAGGGAAGCTCAAAGGGAGGAACAAGTCATGATGGAGCTTTTGTGGAGTCATGAGTCGCAAGGGTCTGGTCTGAGCTAGGTTCGGATCTGACGGATCTTTGACCAGATTAGGTATCGAGGGCGGTTACCTATTTAGTCCAGACGGGGGAGTTTATAACCAACTATTCCATACCTCAGAACACTCCGAGTTCTAGGGATTGTTGGTGTTGAGTTATGCATGTCTTACAAAGAATCGATATTCCCAAGACATCAAATCAACTTCCAAATGGTGCTTCCGAGGCTCTATTGAGATGAGAAACTCTCATTCGTCTACCTATTGTACCATGCGTGTCCCCCCATCCCCATAATCGTACAAGAGTTGTGTGTCATGTCTAGCTTGCAAAGCCTGGGTATATATCGTACACCTCCCTCCATCCAACTATTCGACAAGTAGATATACATCCTTCCTTTCTTTCATATTACCCAAAAGCCCGAAACCTAAACTCCAGTCATGGCCAGAGTATCATGGCCGTCGTGTTCTTTCTTGCTGGTTCATAACCCCGTAGGCATCCCTTCTGCGTCCCAGTTCAGATCAGCATTCAGTATCCCCCAGGGATCTGTGCCGTCGCTGGGGAGAGCATTCGTAATCATTGTTTCCGTGATTTGTGCAAAAAGTGTTTCCTCGGTCGATTGCCATATAGGCGTTGCTATACGCCCTTGCAACGACCTCAGGTCAATTCGGTTCTCCTCTACAGTGTTGCCGAGCCCGTTCTCTGGTGAGGTGTGGCTGCTCCCAGATACTACTGTTCTGGCCCCAGAGCATTGATTCGCTGGAGAGGATGCTGAAGAAGAGTTAGTCCGGTCAGGAAGTGAAATACTCGCTGACGTTACGCGAGGTGAAAGAGATGGCCAAGTTCCCGTGGCCGCGAACCTGGGTCCCAGGTTTACCCCAGAAGTAGTGAACGACGATACGAGGTTGCCACGTTGACCGTTCATCATTTCAGGCCCTGGGCTTGAAGACATCCGCTTCCTCTTGTTTGTTGCCGGGTCTTCTTGGGTCGGTGGTGCGACATTGCGCGTGACGGCGCCCAACATACCACGGAAGCAGTCCTTACCTGGTCGATGATTTTTCATGCGGTCCATGTTTGTTGATAGCTTGTCAAGAGCCTCTTGTTCTGCATCTAAAGTCCTCTTGTGTGCGAAGAAGAGAGATGATTGCTCCGTGTGTTTTGCCACCGCGCTTCGTACCAGCATAGGGATGTGAGATTTGCCCTCCCCAAAGGCGTTGCGGAACCTCTTGAGCGAGGGCATTCGTATCGAAGAGTTAAGGCCATTGTGCTCAATGTCGAGACACGCCTGTTGGAGAAAGGCACGAGTGATGGTATGTGTTCGTGCAATAGCTTCCATGGCTTGGATGATGAGGTCGAGGTTTGAAAGGTCGATCGAAGTCAGACCGCCTGTTGGGTTCTGCTTGGCCAGGTAAACGTAGACCGTCGTCGTGCAGTAAAGCGACAGGGCGCACAATGGACTTCTCTAAAGAAGGCGTTAGTGCCTGCAACATGATTAGGAGTAATTAATTGTAGACATACAAAGAAGAGCGTCGCATGCGTGTTGATCCTGATAATGTTTACTACTTCTTCGGCGGCCGCTCGGAGGCGAGCGATGCTGTTCTGCTTGATGTGGTCAGGCAGGCCATGCTTCTCGGCCTTCTCGATAGCTGCATGATGAAGGCAAATGATGGAGGCGTGTAGATTCAAGTTGAGATGCGTCGCAGAAGCGTCTCGTATGTTCTCGGGCATGCGGAACTTTTCGGGGAGAAACATGAAGAGACTGGACAAGGTGTTGTCCAGCTCACGATGTCGAGTCCAATACGTCCCGTTCATGACATCGTCACATCCGTCGTCGGGTCGAGCATTGTGAACATGCCGGAGAATGCTCTTGAAGACCTCGCAAGTGATGACGGTCCCTGCGAATCCTGTGTACTGTGCTCCTCGGAATGCATCAATCAGAAAAGGAGCTTCTTCTTCCCGATCAGCGAGGAATGCATCTTCCGAGGATGGTAGCCGAGTAGCAATCTACCGACTCGTTAGTACAAGCTCCAGGGGGGCAGGAAGTAGATTTACGTCGTCTTTGTTGATCAAGCTGGGCCAGCCTGTCGAAATACAGCAATGGGCATCAATCGAAAAGGCTCCCCAGAAGACTCTCCTCCGTTCTTCAAGCTCTGCCCAGGTGAGAGCGGGTGGTAGGGGCGGCGGCATTCCGAGACGCTCTCCATCTATGCGATCAAGTCCTATCATATGGCAGAGGCGGACGCAGTTTGCACCGCTCATGGTTGACCTGCTAAATAGCATGACCTTTGCCTCATAGAAGGCAATGAGACACCAGGACTGCGCATGGTTGATAGAGACGAAGACTTCTCCATGGCCCTGTAATTGGTGTTAACTTTATTCAACTGAGACTTTGATTTGACTTGTACCTTCATCTCGTCTGCCTCGATATACTGCCGGGCCCGACGGTAAAAGACCTCATGATACTGGTTGTACTTGGCATGACCAACAGCAGCCAGTGCCCATATTATGTACTGCAGGCACATAGGGGGCTTTCTCAAAGGGGGTCCATAGAAGGCCTGGAGATAACGTCCGGGATGAACGATGGGTATCATCTGGTACTGGTGTTGAAAGAAAGTCGTGTTTCTGTTATGTTAGTCGGGGTCAGACAGCAAAGGGGTGCACTTACAGTTCCTCCATCACCTCGTCTGGGGGCAAAGACTCTGTCATACCCAGCCCCATCAACTGAGTGTTGGAAATATTTTCAGTTGCATCAGGCTGATCAAGGTAATCAGGGACAATGAATGACATCTGAGGCTGTTCAGAGTCGCTCCCCAGCCGAGGCACACCAGTAAAGTTGGGAACCTCTATCTCCGGCTGAGCCGGTTGAACGGGGCTTCCATCATCAGTCTTGTCCTCGGAGTTCTTATTCACCTCTTTGAGGTAGTCTTCAACTTGAGCTGAGTGAGAACCAACGTCAGCCAACCTTGAATGAATAATCAGGCATAAGATGAGCAATACCTAGGCGTGCTTCAAGCTCTTTAACGTTTCTTCGCTTAAAAGTTGGCTTCCGCCGTGACTCTGGATAGACACACTCATTTGAAACCTTGACACAACGGCTGCATGCGGGCTTTGTGCGATCACATTTCAGTTTCCGGGCCCTGCAAGAGACGCAGGCCAACGGCTCCGTGCCGGCCGGGGCGGCGGAGGCGGAGGTGGAAGGTTCGGACTCGGTGGTGTCCGGCGGCATGGCTATCAGTGAGCCTCATCCAGTCGGCAAGGCGAGAGAGGACTGGGGTGGGGATATGAACAGGTATGACGAGAAACAGGGCACTTGTTGTACATGAAACCTGACCTCTGCAAGGCAGGAAATGAGCTGACGAGGCACTATCGCGTTCTCTTGACACGCAGTGCGTAAGGCCTACGAGGCATCACGATAGAAACGACGTGACAGACATATACGCGAAGTCACGTTTCAGTCACGCTGGCTGACCAAGGTGTCCGTTCGGATTTCTCACCCCGGAGAGATTTTGGTCCGAAGGCCGAAGGTTACAAAGTCCGAGAAGGAACTAATCCCGAGCATCAACGGGTTAGCATGAGTCACAGGTTGAAAACGCGAAGGCGCGAGTTGAGGGCGCCTTCTCCTTTCTTGATACTGTTGAGAGCAAGAACCAAAAGCGCAAAAATAGACGAGGAAAGTCCGTCCCGTCCGTTCTCTGTCTGGGATGGAAGGAAGGAACTTGGCGCGGGTCTTTCCTGCCGCGTGGTGCCTGCAGTGCCTGCCTCCTTTATTTAGGTAAAGTAGGCGGGCAAAATCCATGTCTAAAAAGAGTGTGACGTGGGGGGATAGATATCTTTTGGCAATACCTACTACCTAGGTGCTGAGCCACACTGAACCAAATAATTACAAACAACACCAGCAATAGGAGCAATTCATCATTCCATCAGTTCTTAGTGACTCCATAGAGTCTCTGTCTACTGTAACGGAGGGTTGACTAGGCACGTGCTGGCTGTCCTGCATTCGGATGTTATGCAGCTTCGCTTCCGAACAGCGACAGCCTGCATCGCGGCGCCAACCTCCCACATCCCGTTTCACAGCGCCCTCAACCTCCCTCAACCGCAACCTCATCTCAACCCTCACAGGACTGTACACACCGCCGAGATCTGGCCCTGTCTGCGGCCTGGAACTCTGTATTGACGCAGAAACCTCACAGAACCAGTCGTTGCAACTGAAGTCGTCCATGATCACCACCGCTACCACCCGCCCGCGTCGGTAGTCTGCGCGCATCAGTCAGGGCGGAGACCAAGGGGCGAACGCTGACGTCTAGTACAACGTTCTCGACCAAGGCAATCGACCAAGATGAGGTGATGGCCACCTACTCGCGCCAGCCGACCCAAATCTCGACCCTGCGATGTTGCGCATGACTGCCGCGCAGCCAAGCGACAGAAGCGAGGCAGCCCGTCTCAACGCCGGCGACAAGCACGGTGCTCTTGACCTCTTGAATTCTTCGTCACTCATCATCACCGCCTGCTTCGTATCTTTGAGCCAATCTCGGCCCAGCCCTGATTTGACTTTGCGAGCCCAGATCTCCCCCTCGCCCCCGGACGTGTCAGGGCAGCATCATCCGCAGCGCCAGCCTTGACGCCTCTGCGTCACACAAGGCTTGATGCCTCGTCGGTGCTACCGGCCTACCGCCGGCATGTCACACGGCCGTCATATCCAAGAGAGATGAGGGTGACATTTACGGACCGCGCCACCCAAGCATAGAGGAGAAACGGTGCCATCCACATCCACCATCTTGGACGGATTGGACAGACAAGGGGGGAGTGGGAGGTGGCACAGACACGGACGCTCACCGATTGTCCCCGTCCCCGTAATGGTGGAAGCAAAACGGAACTGTGCTTGCTCTAGCCGACGACGCTATTCGGCAGCCTCAGTCCAAAGCTAAAGCCAAAGCCCATCAGCCCGAGCTAGAAGTTTGACAGGGCTTCTCGAGTTGCTTTGACGGCCGCCAAGACCCGCCCTTGGCAACTGCCTGTGGCACCTAGCCGTCCGGCTACCGGCGAAATCAGTGCTGACGATTGACAGCTAGGCAGGACGCTATCGGCTGGGTCGCTTTTAGGAATCCCGGCCGATCTAGGATCGACAAGAGAAGCCTTTATTAGCGGCGCGTCCAGGACGGGCTTAGGCTCGACGCCATCCAGCCGACCACGCTCCCAATGTGAGCTGGCGGGCCCCAGGTCAACGGGGCTCACCCTGGGAGCTGCCCACCCTTGGCAGGTCGTTGATTCTTGCAACTCCGGGCAGTCATCAAGGCCCTGAAACGCTGGCCACAGCCATGGCTTGCAGAACAGGACGGCATCAGTGGAGTAGCGAGCTCCTCTTCTTGGTGACTGACATTTGACCCTCTTTCCGCCTGACTTGACTCTAGCCTCCTCTCTTCTTGACTCTTGTCGCTCTCCTCTTCTCTCATTCCCTTGATCGTCGATCGAAGCTTGGGCGTCGGGGACATTTGCAGGGGGAGGGGGGGATTATG
>JABCKD010000685.1:0-66982 GCA_013186415.1 Fusarium sp. NRRL 66088 | reverse complement strand
CCCCCCCCCCTCCCCTCACCACCTCAGGTAATTCATGTGTGAATAGGAGCTCCTCCTTTCGTACCCGCAAGGTCTGGTTTTAAGCAGCCTGGCAGATTTTTCCAGGCTTAGATTGTGTTGCGTCCTCGGTATCGACATCCGCGCGGATTGGCATCCAATCTATTGATTGTCAATGCTAGTGCAGGATGGATGTCATGATGGGACGTGACAGGCTAGAGATCGTCAGCCTTCACACCGACTTCACCTTCATACATTGGTGCTGACATGATAGACACAGTACATGAATAAATAAAAATAAATACCATGGCATGGATAGCTTGCGCTGTTGTGCGGGACTCCATCTCCGAGGACGCGGTGCCTGTGTCACTCCGGATCCACAGCCAGTCCGAGCACATCCTGGCTTCCGACTCCGTCTCCGTCTGGACTGCGACTTTCGCCTTTTGCGCATTCCTGACCCTGCATCCATCCACGTCTGGAATTTATAGATGTCCTCACCTCTGGTTTGGACGCCTCTCCAGCCTTTGCTGCTACTCTGCGACTGCACCTTCTCCGCTGTTTGGTCTTGATTACCATCACCTANNAGCTGGAGCTGGAGCTGGAGCTGGACGAGACCAGGCCCTGGACACGCCCTTGGCCCTTGACTCGGCGTCGTCGCAATCACAGGCGACCTAGGCGAGGCGAGGCTCACTCACATGTGCCGAATAATAAACCACACATAGCCACATACCCCGCGCACCTCTTCTTTCACATACCTCCCCCTTACGCCTCCTGCACGCTGGGCTCCGGGGGCCCCGCAACAAAGACGGAAACATTACGGGCTTGCACGGAGAGCGAGAGCGATCAATCCGGGAGTGTACTGACAACGGCCAAACGGGCTGCGGGCAGGTCGAAGGCCAAGCAAGTGCAACGGGAGGAGGACCCATCACACACACATCCCGCTAGCCAGGACGTTGGCGCATCCACGTTAGCTATCCATCCATCACTTGGAGGAGTGAGCTGCAGGGTCAATCACAACCGCCGTGAGCGACTGGGTCTGAGCCCAAGGTGAGTGGCTGGCGGGCTGAGGCGGCGTTCGTCGCAACGAGGACGAGGTCTCCAACTGCGCGCGCAAGATCGCGTAGGCTCCTCGTGATGGGCGCAGCCTCTTTTAATGGTTCTTCGGCCTCCTGATTTTCATCCTCTGCCTGCGTCGGATCCTTCGACCTTTGCCTTGACGGTCATTCAGTCAGCAAGACCATCCAGCGGGCTCGCGATACGATTTGTCGCCCCTCTTGTTTCAAGCCTGACAGGACGCGCGCCTCCCAAAATTACAGCGGACAAGTCGAACACGCCATCTTTCAACTCGGTCAACAGCTGGATTCGCCCATCGCGGAGACCGAATTAAAGAGGTGCTCTTGCGCTTCCCGACGCTACGGGTCTTGTCTGCATTCGGAATCGTGGGTTCTTAGTCCTCCCGCTGTTGTTTCCCCGCCGGTTCCGCTTCCCCCGTGTGTCCGACCTCACCGCTCCGGTTCTACCGACGATCGCCGGCGTCCACCTCTCGGCAGGGCGCCGTCGTTGTCCGTGAAACCCCCGGGTAACCATGGTGTACTGCGGGAAAGCCTCTCAGGGCTGCCAGAATTGCCGCACGCGACGCATCAAGGTACGTTGTCGCGGTTGAATCAGGCGAAACGGCACTCGCATGACATCCATCAGCCTCATAGCCAGCAATTCTCTCCCAATCTTTCCGTTTCTCGGCTGACCAGTGTCCATCATTCAGTGTGATAAGGTAAAACCGGAATGCTCACAATGCATCCGCGTTGGCAAACGGTGTCCGGGCTATCGCGACCAGCTGTCTCTCATGTTTCGCGATGAGAGCAGCAAGGTGATGCAAAAGGCACACGCGCAATGGGGCGTTGGCGAATCTGGTTCAGAAATGACCCCGTCGCAAGCTTCATCTAGCTCTTCGGCTTCTTCTAGCGCATCGACTTCTACATCTACTACTTCTTCTGTTCCGACCCTGTCGTGTTCCACATCGACTAATACCACCCTTGCCTCATACTCTGCTCCCTCATCCGCGATATCTTCCAGCGCTTCATCCGCCACATACTGGTCATCGACTTCTCCTTCATCACTCGTTAGCCATCAAACGTCACCGCCGACTCCTCCATCACCGACCTCATATCATCAAACCTCTTCAGCCTCCGCTGCCCAGCCAGTCACCGTTGTGCCACCGCCCCGGCTCCCAACTCCTGTCGACCCAAGCCTCGAAGAGCAGGGCGTTCAGTTCTATATCAATCGCTATCTCATCGGCCACCCCGACGAACCCAAGACCCCAGGCGATCTTTCTTCTACCGAATGGCTATGGGACCCCGCAGTACAGGATGTCATGGCCGCTGTCGGTCTCGCCAGCTTGTCGAATCTCAGGGGTGACAACAACTTGATGACAACGGCCCGCCAGAGATATGGAATGGCCCTGCGGCAGACTGGCCGCCTCATCCAGACTTCGGTGACGCCGGACTTTGAGGTTACCATGCGCTCCGTCGTCATGCTCGCCATGTTCGAGGTGTGTGCCCTCACCCCTGAATTTTCTTCATCTTCCTCCCCCATGGTTAGCTTGATATTCTTTCACTTTCTCCTAGTGCTTTCTCTACAATCGAGCCATTTACTAACCGTCCTGCGCAGCTGGTGAAAGGAGCAAACCAGAACATTGCCCATGTACATGCTCATGTGATGGGTGGTGTTGCTCTGTTACGGAGATGGTTACCCATGCCAGAGGTAGCCTTCCTTGGTGTTCGGGCCATGTTACAGATGTGCTATTGTCTTGTGAGTTGAATCTACATGGCACTTCTCGAACGGTTGGCTGATAAATCCTCCACAGTTCATCCCCGCGCAAATGTCGGCTACTCCTCTGCCAGCTCCGTTCTATGAGTGGATTACGTTCAGTTGTGCTCTGCTTGACCCCCCTGATCGCCCAGCTGCCGACCTGGGCATGTTGATTTGTCGCTTTATCGAACTATCAACACATATTCAGACACATGTTCTTAGCGATGACCGGCCACATACAACCTCGACGCTGAAGCAGCTTTTGGACATCGACGCCGCATTTGCGGAATGGGATCGTAAACTCGGACCAACCTGGCGATTCCGCACCGAGAAAAGAAACGATCTCCCCCCTGCCGCAGTCTTTGAGGGCGAATACCACATTTACTTTGATATGTTTGTCGCTCGAATGTGGGGCCACTATCGCTGGGCGAGGACCTTGCTCAACCGGATCATCGCAGATTTTATCAAGAGTCATCCAGTATCCAGTTCATCTTTGGTTGCGACATCTGAATACAAAAACCGACTTGAGGTAGTTCGACTCCTAGCCCGAGATACTCTCATCAGCACTCCGACACACTGGCGACACCCCCTCCTTACCGACAAATTCGCGATACCAGTGGAGAATATGGGAGGAGCAGGCTCAGGTTCGGCTGGTCTTCCGATCGTTCTTTTCCACCTACAGGCTGCTGCTTGTGGCCCTGGCTCTTTGGATACATATTGGGATTGGGCTATTGGGGTGATGGAGTGCATTTGGAGCGATCTGGGCATCCTCCATGCGAAGGCCATGATGGATGCTATGAGATCGCATCGGGACTCGTCAGTCAAGATAAAAACAGAAAAGGATTTAAATCAAGGCGGGGTAAAGGTGGTCAGGTGAGGGCATGGTATCGGTTGGGGGTTATTTTGGTGCAAGATCTGGCGCATATTCTGGGTGATTTTTTGGGTGGTTGGGGATGGTGGTTCAGGCATGGGCATCAGGAGCTTCCGTGAGGGTCGTGAAGCTGGAAGCTGTACCACAGTCGGCGACGTTTAGAGTGTTATTTGCTTTCTTAGGCGTTGGGTTGTTTGGGATACGGCCTGCTATGGCTTGGTTTGACTGGTTGGCGGCACAATACTATCACCATGGATCTATTGAATGGCTAGAAATCTTCTGTTAGGTTGATTTAGCTATCCTTGGATGTGAATTTTCAGCACATTGGCTTAGCCATTCGGCACCCAAATGAACGAGGCTAACTTCAAATTGTTGTTGCCGAACACTACTTTTATGACATAACAAGGGTTATATAGGTAGGAAAATGATAAAGGAAAAGACAAGATAAAGCAGAGGCTAGCTGGATAGCTTGACTCGTGGAACTTTTAGAGTTGACACCACAACTTATAGTTGTGATACTTTGCGCGGTCGATTCTTTTATCAACCGCCGCGAAGGTATCAAATAATGGATTGTGATTATATATCTGCCTCGAGAAAGTCTAATAAGTTGATACAAACACGATGGAAATGGATTGCAAACGTGACAGTCTTGAACTGCATCTGGGGTTCACACTTGACAAGTTCACTGACCGTTAGAAATGTCCAAACTCAGCAAGTAGTGAGAAACAAGCGACACTTGCCTATTCACAGTATTAAAACACAGTCTTTTCTTGGTGGAAAGGCTTGATCAGGGCCTGGGAGGGAGCGACGCCAGAGCAGGAGAGCAAAAATAACATTACTAAGAACAATAAGTTAGCAAACGAAGAAGATCTCAAGTCTTAATTCCATTAGGGTATTATTTCAGTATATTTATCTAAATTCCCATATACATATTGACAGTTAATTAGATCTTATTTCCCGTTCTGGTGTCTGGTTCATCTTTTCCCCGTGCGATGGGACTGCGATGGCCTCAACAAGTCTTCTCCTGTTGGCTGCCTCTCATCGCGAGGGATAAACACCCTCATTCGGAAGTCCAAGAATCAGCAGCTATCAATATGGTATTCTTCTCTTGACAAACACCATTAAAATACCCAGAAAAGGCTTGTTTCCCCAGATGTCCAGTGGGACCTGACTAGACCCCCGGAGAAATAGCGCGGCCCGCAGGGTTAGCACGTGCATTACTTGCAGCCGCTTCCGCAAGGCTGCCGTGTCACAGTCAACTCCACTTCAACACATAGCCTTATCGCAACGACCATCCCGACGACATCTCACGTTTCTCGATCATCAGTATATCTAGCTGGATACTCTTCCCAGTAGACTCATCCACATCGTTCAAAGTCTAATAACTCGGTATATCGCTCCTTGCCCAGCATGGGGTCTGACGCTCGCAAAGGTAACGCGACTTGCCACAGGCGCGTGACGAAGTTATGCTAAGCGCATCATGTAGGCGAAGACGGCACGATCAAGGTTGCATCCAAGAAGAAGAAGAATGGAGTCGTCAAGCTAAAGAAGCTCCCACCAAAACACAGCAAGCCTGGAAACTGGAGGGACGGCAGTGTTGCGGAAGGTATAACCCGATGCCACCTCTACACTCTCAGGGCACAGAGGACTAATTGAGCCAAAGATAAAAAGAAGAACGGCAACCCGTCACCTACAGGAGCGTCTTCGCCAGGCCCTGTCGTGAACCAACTCGACGAAAATGCGCACGAAACGTTTGCGACCGGCCGACCCCTCGAAGACAACCCCGACCTCCAACAATGCAAACACTGTAAAAAGAGCGTATTAAAGACGGCGGCGAAAGCACACATTGCCCAGTGTCTCCGAGTGAAAAAGGAAAAGGCGCAAAAGAAGAAGGAAGCGCGTGAAGCCAGAGAAAGGGCAAAGGAGGCCGCAAGACAAGAGGAAGCACGCAAGGAGGACGAGGAGAATGGTGAAGGGAAAGGCGACGATGACAGCGATGAAGACGGAATCTCAGCCGAAAAGAAGGCCACTGGAAGCAAAACCGCCAAGAAGGCTGCCGGGAAGAAGCCTGATGACGATAAGAAGGGCAAGAAACGGAAGGCCGATGGCGATCCAGACAAGGGACCTAAGACGAAGAAGAAGAAAGACGAGCCAAAGGCCAAGGTTCCGAAACCAAAAGGTGAGAATTCTACGAAACATTTCTGGAGCATCAGCTGACGATGTACACGAGGCCCTGTGGATGTGGAGCGACAATGTGGTGTTATATTACCCAACGGACAGCCTTGCGCAAGATCTCTCACGTGTAAAAGTCATAGTATGGGCGCCAAACGTGCTGTTGCCGGCAGATCTCTACCATACGACATGCTTCTTGCTGCCTACCAGAAGAAGAACCAGGCAAAACAGCAAAGTGAGTCCCCATCAGCTCCGACCTAGCCATCCAAAGACACGACTAATCGTTCCTCCTTTCCCCCATCCAGAGGCAGCACTCGACGCCAATGCTCCCATAGAGGACGAGGATGACGCAAATAACGGCCCTGTCGACTCGGATGAGGAAGCATCCGCCGTGATGGGCGCGCTGTCTACTTGGAAACCTCAACCCGTGATGCCCCAGCCCACATTCGCCCCGATCAAGCGTCAATACCAACTTGCCAGGTTACACGAACAGCTTCAGATGGCCACAAATGGTGGCAGAACCAACATCTTCGCCGTGAGTGGCTACGGTGCACAAAAACTCCCTGAGGGCCATCCCGGACTACTACAGGAAAGCGAGGATGCTCCAGGGGAGCTGGACATAGGTGTAGTGGGATTTGGGAACGCAGCACGAACATCAGCAACGTTTACCCCTCAGCGGCAGGCCTCTGTCTCGAGTCGGGCTTAGGAGGCTCCGAAGATAAAGCAATCTCAGCGTATTGTCCACTAAAAGCTTGAGCTATGATACTTTCGACGATGAAGCGGACCATATCTTGGATGTCATTGAGCGGGACGACGATCGTCAACCAGGATAGTCGACTGCATATCCCCACCCGGAGAGCTTCGCTGGTTTCAAGCTCAGATATATACCATCCTTCTAACAACCAACGCAAACGATTCGTCATAGCGCTATTTACGGCTTTTCTACACCTATATTGGCATTTAGACATCTTTGTCTCTCAAGTCTCCTCATCGTCTTTTTTTTTATTTTTTTATTTTTTTTTTTACCTCGGACAATCGTCACATGCGAGTCCAGAACAGGCGACGCCGAGGTGCGGTCAGATCGGCGCTAGGCTATGACGTCGTACTCAAATGGCGGCGACCAACCACCCTTGCAACTCGCCATGCAGCTCGCGATCGCTGGTTCTCATCACGCACGCGACCGCGTGTGCCCTTGAAAAAAGAACTACATTGATTCAACACTGATCAAACTGAGACAGCGCGCGCCGTTGCGATGTCGTCCAAACAGGCCCTTAATGCCCTTGGCCACGCCGTTTCAGGCTCCATTGGGACAGCTATATCGACATCATCTCTCTACCCGCTCGATCTGATAACGACCCGACTCAAAGCGCAACGCAAGACCGCAGACACTACTGGTGATTACGATGGAATCATTGCCGCCTTCAAGGGAATCGCGGCAAACGAGGGAGGGGTCAAGGCCCTATACAGTGGTCTGGAGACGAGCGTGGCCAAATCTGTCGTGGACAGCTTTCTATTCTTTGGGTTCTACAACTACCTACGTCGACGAGACCGGACGCCGAAAGTTCTCGAGGAACTGGCTATTGGCGCTGTCGCAGGCGCCTGCGCCCGAGCCCTGACCACTCCCATCTCCAACGTGGTCACTCGAAAGCAGATGTTGGGGGACCAGCAGTCGCTTAAGGAGATACTGTCTGAAATGAGGCGAGAAGGCGGCCTGCTTGGCTTGTGGTCCGGCTATTCGGCTACCCTAGTTCTTACACTCAACCCCAGCATCACTTTCTTTGTCAATCGGCGACTTGCGGCGCGCATTATCCCGGCGCTCGAGGAAGAGGATTTCCCTATTGCATGGATCGCCTTCTTGATCGCTGCCACGAGCAAGGCCGTCGCCACAGCCGTCACCTATCCTTTCCAGACGGGCAAGACACGGCTACAGATGGCGAGTGGTTCGATCGACCTGGGAGAGCAGAATGAGGAGAAGAGACAAGAGGCGAGGTCAAAAACGAAACGTATCCTAAAAAGGATGGCTGAGTTCCTGGACCAGAGCATATTCGGGGTCATCCTTCGCATCATCAAAACCGAGGGCCTGCAAGCATTGTACGCGGGGCTTCGCGCCGAGCTCCTCAAGAGCTTCTTCAGCCATGGCTTGACAATGCTCACCAAGGGAGTCATTCATAGGTTTGTCATTCGGGTGTGGTTCATGGTACTGCTACCTCACCTACGACAACGAAGACTGCGGATGAAGTGATGGATTCTCAACTGGGTCTGACATGGGCTAGCATTGGAAGGCAACACTTGACTTCTCCACGGTGCTGGCTCCTCTAGCCGAGAAGCCTGTTCCCTCGGACCGAAGGGCGACGAGGCCGGGAATTGAGGAGCCCTTGGCGGCTTCATGTTTCTGGGACTTGGAAGTCAGAGGCACGTCGCAGACGTAACAGGTCAGGGGCGGGTCGTCCTCTGAAGACGACTTCTTGGTGGACGGGAGCATGAACTGCTTGACACAGTTATGGCACATTACGTGACCACATTGTTTAGCCATCATAGGGTTGGAGGCGTTGGTGAGCATCTTGCGACATGAAGGGCACGTTCTCTGCTTGCCCTTTGGGGTCTCCTCCTCGTTGAAGTCGATTGTAATGAGGTTTTGCATGGTTATCGGGTGGGCATCGTCTGGCGATGATGCCGGGCAAATCGGCACGGTCTTGGCCTTCTTGACGACAGGAGGGAGTTTACTTGTTTGGGCATCTGGAGCAAGCGATGGAGTCCAGAAGGAAGGGAGCGTTGGTTTAGCGGCCTGTATTGGAAAGCATGTGTTAACCAGGGATAGCGACATGGGGATAAATCTGTTAAAACACACCTTTTCGTCATCTATTGCTTTTCTCGCCTTGACTTTGTCCTCCCGCGCAATGCGATCTAGTTCATCTTGATCGAGCTCAAACTTTCGCTTCGTCCCTACCAGGGCCAATGCATTCTCGTCACTTGTAGTATCTGTGGTCGCATCGTCCGGTTTTGCCACGGACCCCTTGCTCTTTCTGTCCAGTCCAGCTTGCGTCAATTCGAAATCCGCGATGGCGCGCTCGCGATCTTGCTCGTCCTCGAGCGCTCTGAGCTTAGCAGCCTCCTCTTCTGCCGCGGCGCGAGCCTTGTCGGCGCGCTTGATGTCCTTTTTCTGCGTGAGAATGTTTGAAAGGGCACACTCGCGACAGAAGATGTCGCCGCGACGGCATGATACGGGATCGCGGGCGATGTTGAGGCAGAGACCGCAAGAGCCAAAGGGGAGGAACGAGTCGCGGTGGAGACGGGCTGAGGACGAGGCCCAGTGGGATTTCGCGAGGGCGCGCTCGTGCGATGTGAAGACGGGACGAGAAGTATTCCGTTTACCTTTGTATGGTTAGTCGAATGGGGGGTTAAGATGAAGGCGGGAATCGAACGTACTGTGTGACATGATGGGAGTTGCTTAGTATGGTGACGTCGATGTTTGCTTTGAGGATTAGGAGGAACTCGTTCTTTGGAATGCCGCGATCGGGAGGGTTGTGTGTTAATTATAGTGTAGTGGTATCAAGGCCGTCGCGAATTCGAAGTACAGAGCAAGTGTTGTTGGAGATATAAGAGAAATGAATGTTGAAGTTACAGGAAAGACGGCGATGAGTTGCTGGACGAAGCACGTTATTCTCCAGGGTAGCTAAGCCGGAAAAAGTTGGTGGTGGTGGGTCCGTCATGAGCCCGTGTCTCCCCGTCGCGCAGAACTATTCTCAATTATATACTTGTTGTATAACTCATTCTCACCAACTCGGATCTGTCGATTCGCCCATTGAACGGGGGCTTCTTCTATTCAATTTCTGCTGGACGAGGCGTGAGCTAGCTCACGTTTCTCGCCAGCCCGGTCTTCGACGTCATGTCCGACTCCGATCCTCCGCCTCCCGCCCAGCCGAGTTTGCCATGGCGCATGACCTCGACAGCTCTGATGGGCTGCGTTAGCATGCTCACGAGAGGATTCATGTACGGC
This sequence comes from Fusarium sp. NRRL 66088, assembly GCA_013186415.1. Lineage (NCBI taxonomy): Eukaryota > Fungi > Ascomycota > Sordariomycetes > Hypocreales > Nectriaceae > Fusarium > Fusarium sp. NRRL 66088. The sequence goes on along the minus strand of JABCKD010000685.1, from coordinate 57,137 downwards.
CTCAACGACCTTGAAGTGCGAGGGTTGGATGGATTACTGGGTGTCCTTGAGCGGCGGAAAACTCAGGGCCGTGAGCGCGGGTTGCTGACAGTGTGTAACCATGTCGCCGTGTATGTGATTATCATAAGACACAATTTTTTTCCTACTCTCACTGACTATGGATTGAATTCATTCTTCAGACTCGATGATCCTCTCATCTGGGGCATTTTGCCGCTTCGCTACGCTTTTGATGGTGCCAATATGCGATGGGGCCTTGGCGCCCACGACATTTGCTTCAAGAACAAGTGAGTCCCAGGGCCTCGATGAATGCGCAATGATTGACCAGTGTAGGGCCACATCGACATTCTTCATGCTTGGCCAAGTACTTCCCACTCATAGGTTATGGCACTCTCCGTATGGTGGCTTATACCAGCCAACAATGACTCAAGCCATCAAGCTCCTCTCCGGGCCATCTCCTTCATCCTGGTCGACAGCCTCAGACTCGGCCATGGCCACAGTTCCACCTTCAACACCAGCTCCTCCTGTCCCCGAACCCCTTTTCTTCTCTACCAATGGCGTCGACAACTTCACAGCACCCGCCGCCTTCTCAGCCAACCGAAATGCCTGGCTTCACGTCTTCCCTGAGGCCTGTTGTCACCAGAGTCCGGACAGCGGACTACGATACTTCAAGTGGGGTGTATCTCGCTTGATCCTCGAGAGCGACCCGGCCCCTGAATTCATCCCCATGTTCGTCCATGGGACTCAACATATCATGGCCGAGGATAGGGGCTTCCCGAGGTTCTTACCACGCATCGGAAACAAGGTCAGGATAGTGATAGGCAAGCCAACAGATGTCGACCAAGTATTTGGCCACCAGCGGGCGGCATGGAAGAAGCTTGTCGAAAAGGGAGATCCAGAGTTGCTCAGGGATAGTCCAGAGGCCAGGGAGCTCAGGGTCTCCGTGGCCAAGCGTGTAAGGGACGAAGTCGAAAAGTTGAGAGAGAGTATAGGCTTCCCGGCCGAAAATGATGGCACAGCTGCTCTGGCAGAAACATGGGCCAAGGATCCTCACAAGAAGAAATACAAGAGCCCCGTCGATGGGAGTCTTGTTAATAGACACTGAACAGAAAAAGAGAAACAAGTAAAAAGTCCCAAAACACGAAAAAGCTCGTCCAATTCGCTGAAGCAAAGAGAATCCCATGCCATACCAAAGAAAATGCAAAGTCGTCGCCCTTCACAACTCGATATTAGTTGATTCTGGTTGGTTGTCAAACGATGACAGCAAGTAATAACGACACCAGCCACGCTGCCATCAATCTCCATGATCCAACTTCTTTCGCGCCCCTGTCTAATCCATGCTGACCCCGAACTCCGTAGTGCTTGCATTCGTTACATAATAATTCCATAGTTTTGAGGTTGCTGCGACATCAACGCAACTAGATCCAAGGAGCCTAAACAATGAGCACATAGACAGAGCTAGCAATTTGTGAATATGCTCAAGCTGAGTCCGCCAAAGCGCTGCGGCTTGTCCAAAAAAAAATCTAGTAGGCATCGAAACCTTGGCCTGGGACCGACTGGGGATAGGCACGGGCCTGTGCCTGAAGAGCTTGCTGTTGCTGTTGCTGTTGTTGCTGGGGGTGCATCAACAGATCGCTGAACCAAGCATGCTGGAGGGCCTCGTGGGCACTGATTCGCAACTCTGGTCGAAGCTGGAGCATCCTTTGCAGCAGATCGATACCGGTTGAGTCAATGGCCGGGAGAATGTTCCGGAGGTCCTGGGTAGCGTACATCTGGAAAGTCGGCTTGTACTCGGGGAACTGAGTAATGCCGGGCCAGGTACGCTCGGTGGGAGTCCCCATAATGCGGAAGATGCGGATGATCTGGTCCTCATTGGTGGTTCCAGGGAATAGCGGCCTGCCGGTGAACATTTCGGCCATGATACAACCGGCAGACCAGATGTCGATGCTTGTGTTGTATGTTCGGCTACCAAGCAAAACGTCGGGGGCACGGTACCACAGAGTGACGACTTCGTTAGAGAAGGTGTTGACGGGAATACCGAAGGCGCGGGCGAGACCAAAGTCACCGAGCTTGAGCAGACCCTTGCTGTTGATAAGCAGGTTTTGGGGCTTCAGGTCACGGTGGAGGACACGGTTTTGATGGCAGAAGTCGATACCCTTGAGAAGCTGGTACATGAATGACTTGATGGTGGCAGGCTTGAGAGCTCCACGCTCGCCATGGGTGTCCATGTATCGCTTAAGATCGCCGTCCATGTACTCAAAGACAAGCATGAGCTTGTTCTCGGTGTGAATAACATCGTGCAGTCCCACAATGTTTTCGTGCTTAAGCTCCTTCATAAGGGAGATCTCTCGGATAGCGGTCGACGGGGTGCCCTCTTCGGAATCGAGATGGATCTCCTTGAGCGCCACGAGCTCTCCAGTTTGCCTGTTACGCCCTTTGAAAACCTGTATTGCGCAATTCATCAGCAATCAGACTCTAGGTATGGCGCCTCGTACAGGAGGGAACCAGCAGCGACACACGGTGTGGAAGATGATGGGGCAAGGGCGGCAGGTTGAAGCTTGAACGATCAGCGCAAACTTACTGTGGCATAAGTACCCTCGCCAAGCTTCTCGAGCTGCTGGAACGAGCTGGGATGTCGCTTTCCGTCCATGATGAATAGTTCCTTGCGCAGAGAGGTTCTGGTGGATAAAAGAGAGAATGAGGCGGCAACAGTAAACGTTTGGGTAGCGAGCGGTGGGTGGATGTTCGGCTGGCGGTTGAGGAATGGCGTGTCACCGACTTTGACTTTTAGGCCGGAACTCGAGACTCGAACACTTGTAGACGATGTCAAAAGGAAGCCGGAGGGTCCCAGAAGGAGAGAAATTAGCAAAGAAGAAAGCAAGAGATGATTTCCTTCTCCCTGGAGCTGCCTGGTGTTGGTGACGGAGTAGCAAAGTTGCCGTCTTTTTTTCTCGCCCTTGTCGCTTTTCGACTCGCGCAGCCTTTCCTCGTAGTTGCCGCCTGAGATGGAGGGGGAGAGTAGAGCAGCCCCTCTGAGGGGCCGAAGGGATGGGCCCGACAGCGAAAGGGGAAAGGTTGTCGACCCGCTATAACGATATAGTGCGCGTCTGGGTGTCAACTATTCACACCTAGTGCCAATCTCAACAACAGATGGAAGATCCAATGTCACGGGCCACGCTCATCACTCAACAGAGTACGAATGGCGCCGCCGACATAGGCGCACGCGCACCCATTCAGTCAGGCCCCACACACCCCCACCTGCCGCCCGAGTATGTATGGTGTTGATGGCTTATCGCCCCATGCCCCGTGTCTCCTAGTCTCCTAACAGCGCTATCACATAACCCCCCCCTGCGATATCAAGCCATCGTCATCGAGCTACACTACTCTCCCGCATCTCCCGTGTCTGACTTGACAGCTCCTTAACTTCACTCCAAATACTACAACTCGGTCTCCTTCGTTCCGTGATATTCTATTCCTCCTGGCTCCTTCTCTGTCCTCCTGTTACTGTCTCTCGCCGGCGAGGTGCTGTAGATGGGACAACCCTCCCTTTGCCAGATATACACCAACAGCATCCCTGCATCGCGCGCCAGCTCGCCGCCTCCCTCTGCACCATGAGACCTGTGTTGCCTGCGAACCACCCCCTCAATAATCAAGCCTCGGGTCGCTCAGGCCGGCCAGACAGTCTTGTCTGCGGTCCCTCGACTGCTCCCACATCGTGCTTCATTACCAGCGAGGCCGACCTCGACGCTCGCCGAGATCGCTCTCGTCCAAGATTCCGCCAGCAAGCCGATCGTCGCAAGTGCAGCCGTAGCGCACGCGAGCCGTCAACCCCGCGCCGAAGGCCTTCACCTGCTCGCATCGACAAGCCCGCATCTTCAGCCTCGGAATCAGAGGAATCGATAGTCGAGCAAGACCCTTTGGTTATCCCTTCACGATCGAGTACTCCATCCTTGATCGGTCTCTCACGACCCGAATCTGTACTAAGCGGTTCCTCTCGGAGTTATTCACTTGCTGGACCTTCCATCGAATGTCCAAGCGACTCCTTGCAAGACCTCGCATCTTTCCCAGATACCGATATGGCCGACAGCCGGGGTCATGACAGTTCCATCCCTCAACTAATCATGCCCAGCCTGACGGTGCCACGCCGTCGCCCTTTCTCTGATGTGGGCAAGTCACTGGGCAAGCTGAAGATTATGGTGGCAGGTCGGAACGGTATATCTACCTATGAAAGAAGTGACTTTTGAATGAGACTGACTATATTTCAGGTATTGGTAAAACTTCACTCATCAAGACCTTGGCACAACGTTGCGAGCATATTGTCCACATGGACCCAATAGAGAACAGCAGCGCGGTGCATGCAACTGAAACATATGCCAGTTCAAGGCCTCATCCATGGTGGCGATCCGATTCTGACCTCACAGTTACCACACGGAGACGTATCTCAACTACCGGCGATGTCCTGGATAGAAATGTTTGCTTTGTTGAAAGCCCCAGGCATCAGCATGGCGCTTCTGTATGCTTTCACATTATCTTGATTGTAACACATAGTGTACTGACAACTCATTTAGGGGCCTTGGCGCGACCTGCATTATGTCGAGTCTCACTTGGCATCTCTAATGAGCAAGCCTATGGCGGATTCCGATTTGCTGACTCTGGTCAACTCTGGAGGTGTCCCAGTTGTGGATGCCTTGCTCTATCTTATCCCTCACAGCGGTGAGTCTCTTCATTTAGACCGTGACCTATCCTGCTAAACATATTCCTAGGTCTTACACGAGAGGATGTACAATATATCAAGCACGCTGAGGGAATGACCAACGTTATACCCGTCCTAACACGTGCTGATGAGCTGGCCTCAGAAGAAATTGAGCACATCAGACAACGTGTCGTAAAGCAGTTGGCCAATGAAAATATCGACTATTTCTCCTTCGACGGCCCTGAACCATCCGACGAAGCCTCTCGAGTTTACACCATCTCGACCAAAACCCAAACTGACTACGATACTATGGACGCTAGCGTCCTAATGAACTCGGAATACAACCCACCCCTTGTCCCGACCGATCTAAGCAGGCTCGTCGACCACGTCTTCTCGCTGGACGGTAGCGCTCGACTACGCCATGCTGCAGCTGTTAAATGCGTCAAGTGGCGCCGTGACCATGGCGACAGTCTTCTTCAGACTGCCCTTTCTAGCGGCTGCATGGTGTCTCGAACCATTCCTCACAGTGCTTTGAGGCTGCGCTCGTTCCGGCAATCTCAGAACTGGGAACGACTGGAGCTGTACAACTGGGCGAATAATTTGCGACAAAGCCTTCACTCAGAGCGACTCTACCATCTGATGGAGGAAAGGTCGAACTCAAACGCTCCTGCGTACGAGTCATCCCTTGTACGACTTACCCCAGACGGGACCCAGCAAAAACGACCAAAGAAGCGAAACACCAAGAAACCTACTCATCAAGATCCACTTGGGTTATTGGAGATAGGGGGAAAACTCAAGCAGAAGGGCATGTTTGCGCTGGAGATGGTGAGCAGTTTCGGTTTAATCGGCCTGGTTCTTTCTCGACTAATTCACTCCAACTGGGCAGACACCGTTTGCTCCATTGTCGGGACGAAAAGGGTGGGGATGGAGATAGGTCAGCTGAACATGCTGTTACCTCTTTGAGGATGAGGGTGGCCGCCGAATCTATCAACACGAGAGAAAGTGTTGACTGGGATCTGTACGGGTTGTTCTGTAAGCCCGATGGAATGTAGGGGTGTTGGAAACGATGTGCGCCGGATTTTCAAGATACCCCCAAATACACTACTTCTTTTGAACTTATTACTATATATGCCCTTGCTTTAATGATGAGTATATTGCCAGAAATCATGTTATTCGACTAGATTCGCCTCCCTTGCTGCCATGGAAAATTGTGTTCTCTCTGCGAGCAGATCCCCCTTTACTATCAATATTGTCGAATGACGTTTCCTAGGGATTGCTTCTCACATTGAAGTGGTTCAGTTGTCGCAATAGCAGAGCCACGGCACCCCTTTTCAGGAATGTCCTGAGAGAAAAACGATCAACGAAGGTAGATAATGTCCCTGTATTTCACATGTAGTTGCCATGTTATGAGGACCCACGCTCCGTAGCCCATTGCCGAGTGATGTACCTCATACCGGGCAAGATGGTTCTTGACTCAAGTTTCAGTGGGACTTCCTAGCAGCTGTAGGCGGGAATCCAAGAGCAGTGGCTGCGGCCTGAAGATCTGGAACGTCATCCGCTGTTCGAGAAACATGAGCCCATCGGATAGTACCATCACGGTCCACAGCAAAAGCGCCACTCGTCTGCCACCGTGAGCCGCTCTCAGTCGGCCGGTTCCAGATGCCCTCGTTCGTCCCGAGGCTAAAGACAGACCATAGCGTGACGGGGTTCACGGCGTGCCATGTCGAAGAGATGCCGAGACCCCATTTGGCGTAAATGTCGCGGCCCTCGTCGATGACCACGTCCACGGACCACGTACCGCCGACCTGGGGGAGCCAGTGATCTGTGGCTTCCGCCGAAGAGTGAGAGACGGCGATGCAGTGGACTTTAGGGTGTGCGTCTGAGAGGGCCGCGAGGGACTTGAAGGTTTTTTCGGCGACTGACGATGGTGAGCGCTGAGCTGGCTGTGGAGACGAGCGGGTATGGGTTGAGATCAGGGATACACATACAAGGACATCCGCAGTGACGGAGGAAGACGACCAGAGTAGGTTTACCATCTGGAAGGCGAAGTTCGGCCATCCAAGGCGCTTTGGAACCGACCTCAACAGGAGGGCCGACTTCTTTAGCCTCGGGCGTCTTCCAAGACTCGAGCTCCTTCCAGAACCCGGTGTTGCCGGTATTACTGTCTGCTGGGGTAGCCTGGGACATTTCTCCTGTTGCGATTATGTGTATATGCTTCTATTCGTTTTGTGAGGATGATTCGTGGGCGAGAGAAGTAGATAGGCCGTGAGTTGTGTGAGGTGAGTTGTTGCTTTTGAGTCTCGTGATATCCGAGGTGGTGTAAGTGTGCCACCTCTCCAATGACATAATGCGCCTCCCTTGATCAACCATACTGAATTCAGTGATCATGTCTTAGAGAAGACCCTTCAAACCATATGTTTTACAGGCAGAAAATCCCTGTGATAACATGTTGATTGACACTCTCATTACTCTCATCTGGACCTTTGCAGTGCTCTGAAGCTGGTGACATGATTAGATAAGCTAGCAAAATGTCGTATTTTCCCACCCACCTAAATGTGTTTGTGTAGGGTAAGATTATGGAAACACCATGTGAAAATGCTTGATTATTGAGTTTATGAGTTGTGCATAGTGGCAACATTTGTCCCCTCGTCCTTTCATTTCGGATTCTTTTTGCATGAGAGATACTTATTTATTTCATCCAAAGCTTCATATTGACGATTTCCGATGCGTGAGATTATCAGTCTCCAGCTCGGCCAGCTGAGCAACTACACGGCCACTCACTTCTGGAACGCTCAGGTAGGGACAGTATTTCAGCGCAGATACGAGGCATCACTAACACAAAGCCAGGAATCATATTTCACGTATTCAGCTGACGAGACGTCGCCTGTTGACCATAATGTTCACTGGAGAGCCGGCGTAGGTGCGGATGGCTCTGAAACATTTCTTCCACGAACAGTCATCTATGACCTCAAAGGCGGCTTTGGCTCTCTGCGCAAGATCAACGCCCTCTATGAGGCAGAGTCGGAGGTTGATGCGGCCTCTCTATGGTGAGTCGCAGCTCCGGTGAAGACGCAAGACCAAGGCTTACGGATCCTAGGTCAGGCCAGTCTGTCGTCCACAAGCAGACACCCATAGACCCCAGCGCCTACCAGCAAAGCCTGGATGCAGGCACAGAACCTCCTCAGCTCACGACGTCCACCGTGAGATACTGGTCCGACTTCTCCCGCGTCTTCTTCCACCCTCGATCTCTAGTTCAGCTCTATGACTTTGAGCTCAACTCCACAACCATGCCCTTTGAGCGCTTCTCCATGGGCACTGAGCTGTTCTCTGTCCTCGATAAGGAGCACGAGCTCGTGGATCGTGACTTTCGACCCTTTGCGGAGGAATGTGACCGTTTACAGGGGATCCAGATGTTTACTACCATCGACGACGCTTGGGGTGGCTTCTCATCTTCGTATCTTGAGTCGCTGCGGGACGAGTTCCCCAAGTCCTGTATCTGGACCTGGGGTCTGCAGAGTCCCCTGCTCGATATTCCCAGAGCTAAACGTCAGTTGAGACTAGCCAACTTGGCCCACAGCGTGGAACAACTCTGCACTCAGGCCTCGACTCTGGTGCCGTTGGCTCTGCCTGAACACGACTTGTCGGCTGGCGTGTCCATGGACCGCCGCTCGACATGGCACACATCTGCCCTCATGGCGGCGGGAATAGAGACTGCAACTCTGCCATCGCGTCTATCACAGGGCTCTGTCGACCAACCGGCTTCTCTAGATGACTTGGCTGAGAGCCTCAACGCGGCGGGGAACCAGCCCCTGGCGAGCATGCACATGTCTCTGGCAAACACCAAAGATGCCCCCGAAGACAGCCGAGTCGATGTCGACTTTTTCCAAGTAGGACGACAGTGGAATAGGCAGCATGTTCAACAGCGGGATACGCACAAGCACATTTTTGGCGCGATCCTGTCCTGCCGAGACCTGGATCCTCTGGAGAATGCAGACCAGGACGATGCTAGACATCTCGGTCAGGGTGAACGTCCAATCATTGGCAACTCCGTTGTTCGCAAGTATGTACCCTTCCTTCGTATGACTCGCAAGAGGACTCATGCTGACTCTTCTCGCCTAGATACGATTCATCTCTCAGATTCCCTCTGTTGGATGCCTATCCGCAAATCTATTCCCGAGCCGCGGGGCAACCCAACATTGGTGTGCAGACCACCCTCTCCACCAACAGTTCCATGGTACAGCGGATCAGGATATTGCGGTCCGAATCGGCACGGCTCGTGGCGCTCAACGAACGGGAAGACTTGAGTAACGGACTGGCTGAGCTTGCAGACGCATACCAGGAAGGCTGGTTCAGTGGCAGCGATGAGGATGATGACGATTTGTGAGAGGGAATTGCTACACGGACGATAAGGTCGCATGGCAATGCGCTCATGATGTAGCTGCCGACAGGTATGCTGTTTAGAGCGAGCAGCCTTTGGTTAGCATCCGTACCGTGGATCATCTCAAGTTGATCAAGCAACTCATGCACACTGGTCTTTGCAACATGACGTGACACTCGATGAGTGAGTTTGATGAGGCCTATTAGGCCTCAAACACGCTTGTATTGATCTAGTAAAGCGATCTTCCTAGTTACAGGAGCAAATATGGAATTGCTCAAATGCTTCAAAAAGAAGTGCCTAGAGCCCTCGGAACGCCGCCCCCCGGCCCGGACTCGTCATGTCGTCGCAAGACGCGACTGTCGTCTAGGCTAATTGCCCCCTTTGCACGTATTCGATACGTGTCTCTGCTGAGATAGGTATTAATGTGAATTATTCAACCTGTCATTCACGTGATGCCGCCAGCAATGGGTTGATATGTGTGACTGCACCTGCGAGTCCTCCAAGCCAAGCAGATTGATCAGTCAGGATGAGAAAGACTTTCCCCCTTATCTTTTTTTTGTTCTTTTTGTTTTATGTCAGTATGGTTATTGGCCCGTAAAGCCATGATGCCAAGCCTTTTATGGACTTGCCGGGATTTCGAGAGTGTGTTTGTGTGGTCCACACAGAATCAAGTCAACTTCTTTCGAGTCAACACCTGTCAATGAGACACTCTGGGGATGCGAGATGGTATACTCAGCCAGCGGCCGCAACCGAGGCCTGTTGTCTCTTGGCGGGAGGGGGGTTTTCCTATCGATCCATTAGTTTGTCCCATCGCTTGAGGGGCCTTGCCGTCGACGACGACGCATCTTGGCGATCGAGGGGGGATCGCGTCGACAAGAATCAAATACCTCTGGAGGTCCGCGTTTCTTGCCGTTTGCCACGCCCTTAGCGCCCGCAGGCTTTCTTTGGGGCTTCTTCTCGCCGGCCTCAAAGACGTCATCTGGCAGGTTGAAACTTTATCAAAGTCAGCAAGCTAGGATGCGTTGGCATCTGGGGTGTCATGTCGCAACTTACTTCCGGACGTGCTGTACGCCGATTGACACAATCGTCTTCAGTTCATCCTTGTACTTCTGCCAAGAGGTGCAGAGTTCCTTGAACTCCTCGACCTGATAAGATAGATCAAGAGATTTGGCACCTGAAAAGTTAGCACGCCCGCAACTCAAGGACAGAAGCTCTAAGCATACCTCCGCTCAGTTCAAGGCCGATGTAGTGGGTCATTGTATAGACGTCAGTCACACCGGCTGCCACAGGCTTGACTTCGTCAGAGGGTTCAGACTTGACATCTTCAACCTTGGCGACGCCGTCACTCTCAGTCGTTTCGGGTTCGGCCTTGACGAGCTTGTTGTCCTCCTCAGGTTCGGCCTTGATGGGCAGTTCGGCTACCGCTGGTTCAGATTTGGCCACGGGCGTTTCCTCGGTCTTCTCTGTACACAAGTGATCGAGGCTGCCGTCTTGCACAGCGGCAATTTCCGTATCGCTATGGCACTGGTGATGACGCTCATAGCCCTTGTTGAATGCATGGGCCAACGCGATGGACGGGTGCTGTTCTAGCTTCTGTACGAGCATTCGTACCTTGGACTCAACGTAACCTGACCAGATCTTGTGGCTTTCCTTGGTCTTGGCCGAAGAAATCACAGAGATGTAGTACTTGTAACCCTGTGTGAAGAAAGTGTGCTTGACGAAGAGATCACTCCAAGGACGCTTGCCCACCATGATGCTTTCGGATATCTGGAGCGCCCGCTGAAGCTCTCTGTTAATGACCCTCATAGAGGAGCGAGTGATATTGAAAGTTGCACACATGGAGGGATAGGCTGGGGTGATGACAGGCATCAGATGAAACGAATCTCCCTTGTATACCTGGATAGGATTAGAAATGGGCTCCTGGGGGCATTGCTGAAAAGACTCTTTACTTACTCTTGGGTTCCAGACTCGGACGGGAAGTGGCCCACTCTCGATGGGTTTGAGAAGCACAGGTTGCGGCCAGCGCCACTGGCTTATGACAAGGAAGAACTTGTTGACGATCACGGATGGCGTGGCTTTGGGGTAGAGCTGGCAGACACGCGCGACAAGCATGGCCCAGGCTACACCACCGGGGAAACCCATGATGTTGGCGTAGACAGCGCGCCGTTGTGCCCAGAGCTTGATGGCTCGAAGCGCAAGCTTGAAGGTGCTTTGCTCGGGTACCAATGTCAGAATTTCGTCTGTCACTCGTGTGCCGTTGAGCGATCGCAACTCTGCCTCGTCCAACCCGCGTAGTAGGCCCGAGTCCTTGAGATTTGAGAATTCGGGTGGGAGCTGTTTCTGAATGATCCTAGAGAAAATCAAGTCAATGCTTATGCCAGAGTACTCAAATTTGATAATGGGTACAAAGGCATCCGTCACAACAGCCAGGCCGGTAATCGCATCTTTTGGGGCCATTGAAACGAGCAGATCGGGGAAGTATTTGAAGTAGTCATCCCGAGTGACGTATTTGGGCGCAATGATGAGGGTATCGATATCGGATCCTGGGCCGTAAACACCAAGTCGGTAGCTGCCGTAGGTGAAGACCTTGCCTCGCGCATTGCGGATGAGGACATCATTCTTGGGTTCTTTTTCTTCGGCGACTCGGCGGACGAACGCGTTGCAGATGGTTTGGATCGAGGCGAGAACTTGCTCTCTGTAGCCATATTTGTTAGCCCCCATGCTAGAATTTGCAAAAGACCATCAAAACCTGCCTCTTGGCCGTGTCTGCTTGGCTCTCGAATGTCTTCTGACGCTTCAGCTCCTCAAGGAGAGCATCAGTGGCCCGCAATTCCGCATCGGTAGGGAGCTGTGCTGAGATGGGCGGCGTGACGCCGTAAGCCTGATCGGTAGTCATGACTCTGACAAAGGCGCAAGAAGCACCTGTCGAGGTCGGCGAATTCGGCACCTGAGGTGAGGAACGTCAGGGAGGGAGCGATCGGAGCGGGGATCGAAGTCGGCGTGATGACGAAGAGCTTGGAAGCCAAGGCGTGGTCGAGGGAGCGATCCAGCTGGTGTGTTTGAAGGCAGCGGTACGGTTCTCTGCTACAGCCCAGGCCTTCAAGCCTCTCTCCAAGGGTAGCGCAAGGGAGACGCCGTGCAGGCGAGGGCGCTGGGACTCTGGTATGTAAACGAATGCTGGCGATGGCTGGTTGAAGGAGGTAAGGGATGGCCTAGGAAACAGGATATCGCGGGTATTTGTTGTGGTGTGAAGAGGACAGCGAGGTTGAGCAACTCTGGGTGAGAGAGTCGCTTCGGACTGGCTATTACGAGGCGCGGCGAGGCTGCACAAACGCGGTGGTGGCAGAATCCCAATGCTTGAAGAGTGGGTCCAACTCCTGAGCACAGGACCTCAGACCTCGAATTTTGTGTGCCTTTGCACCGGGCTGTTAAAGTGGAAGAGGGAGCTACCGAATCGGGCAATTTCCTTGAAAAATAAATACTTCTCAATGCATGTGCAGTGAGATCCTCCCTTGAAGTTTATTTTCCTCTTGCGATTTTTTTTCCCCTGAATTGTCACGATGAATGAGTGAGTGACATGGACGAGGCTGGACTTGAGATAAAAAAATATTGTATTGCATCACATCGCAGGCAAATCGTCTCGCGATATTCACTTAAGTGACACTGATCCCCTGAGACGCACGTAAGACATCAGTCTTGGCGCACCATCCAACCGCCTGCTTTCCCGGTGACGCTCGCCCGCACTGGCGCCCCCTTACAGGCAAATGCGGCCACTCTCAGCCCTCATTCTCTGCTGACCTTGCACGAGGGTGAAAGATTACAAGGCCGCTCGCCCCATAGAAATTGTGTGTGAGGACCGGACTTGTTTTCTTTCACCCGCGTTCCTTGCTGCTGCCGTGGTGCCGTGAGTGGCCGACATGCACTGAGCGGGGTCCGAGTATGCGATGGACCGGGGCATGATACCCACATCCCAGCCCGCCTGCCCTGTCATGGCCCTGCCACTTACTGACACTAAGTACAACGCGAAAACGCGGTACGAACTTTAAAGGGCATTTTATTTGCTATAGTTGGCGATACATTGATTGACGACACGACTCATCCCACATCCCTACAGCGACCTCAAGGGCGAGAGAAAGAAGGCACAAGGAGAAAACTGTTGTCGGCCGCGTCTTCCAACTTTGTCCTTTGTTCATCACGCATCCTCTCTTCGTAGCCGCACCCTCGCGGCCTCTGCACCATGCCGCCCTCGGCCAAGAGGGCCTCCAGGGCTCGTCGCGAACCGCGTAAAGCAGCTGCCACTTCACCCGCCGAGATCCAAGAGTCTTCACCTACCCGCCCAGCAAAGCGTCGCAAGAAGGTATGTAAAAAACGTCTGTTTGATTGCGTGCGCCTTGCCATGATCTCAGCCTCAGCCTTGCCCGCACGCTCCCGCTGACAACTGAGCTTCTCACGCAGGTTCAAGAAGAGGAAGAACCCCCCGCGCCCGATGGTGACCAACTGGTGTCCCAGATCGCACAACACCTCCGGAACCAGCCTGTACAGGCCAGCAAAGACCACGCAAATGCTATCCACCAGGCCAACGGGGACGGAGTCAAGGCCTACGCCAAGGTTACTGCCCAGGACTGGACATTTTACATCACCAAGTTGGTCGTGAATATCGGCCGAGCACCCGAAACCTCACATGCCTCCCACGCCGCCGCCTCCGGAGCCGACGACGATGACCAAGTACATATCGATCTGGGCCCCAGCAAGATGGTATCGCGTGAACACGCTACCATTTCTTTCGAGTCCAAGGATGAGAGGTGGTTCCTCCGTGTCAAAGGCCGCAATGGTGCCAAGGTGGATAACCAACCGCTCAAGGCTGGTCACGCCCACCCTCTTACTAGCGGAGAAGTCATCGAGATTGGTAACGTCGAGATGATGTTCGTTCTCCCTACCGAGATCTCACCCCTCAACGTCCACCCCGTGTTCCTCCAACGCGCCGGCCTCAGTGCAGACTCACCCCAGTCGCGATCATCACGCCGGCAACCCCTCATCGCACCGGCCCCGCCGGAATACAAGCGTCCAGGCACGCCACCGTCAGCTCAAAGCCATTCGAAATCACCAGCCGCAAGTACTCCGGCCGTAATGATCGGGGCCAACGGAGTAGACCTAAGCCAGGACGAGAATCAGCACATTAAGCCACAATACAGCTACGCTCAGATGATAACGCAAGCCATCCTGAATGCGCCTGACGGGAAGCTGAATTTGAATGGCATCTACACATACATTACAAACACTTACGCTTACTATCGTCACCAGCAAGCTGCGGGTTGGCAGGTGAGAACTGTCCTAAGGGCCTACCCCTCATTCAGTTGCTGACTAGTTCCAGAACTCGATCCGACACAACTTGTCTCTGAATAAGGCGTTTGACAAGGTAGCCAGGTCTACTGACGAGCCGGGCAAAGGCATGAAATGGCAAATTGTCCCAGAAGTTAGAGAGGAGATGGTGCGGAATGCCTATCGTGTTGGTCGCGGCGGCCATCGTGGATCGTCTGCGCCCTCGTCCCCCAGCCAGCTCGCCTACATCACCCATGGTCCCAGGGATATGGCATCAAGAGAGCCTCCCTCCGCTCGCAAGCGAAGAGCCTCACCCCCAGCATCACCACCTCCAAGATCGTCGCTACCAATCGCACAATCGACTCCAGACCGGCCATCCGATCGATCATTTGGGAGAAATGCCACCTTGACCATCGACGGAAGTCCACTCCCCCGCCCCAGAAAGACTCCCGGAAGGGATTCTTCATTCTCAGTATACCAACCTCAATCACCCACGCTCACCTCTTCATATCAAGAAGATGGGGGGTCCTTTGTCACACCAGCACCTCCAAGAGTCCACCCCAAACTCGCACCTCCCAGCACAGCACAACGACCGAGCCAGCACATGCCGACAAGTTCACCAGCACCTTTCTGGAAGTACGCAGACATTGGCAGCACTCCGTTGAAGCCGCTTGGGGGTTATGACATAAGTCCTACAAAGGCTGGTGGTGATCTGCCACCACAGAGCAGCAGTCCTCCCCGTGGAAACAAGTCTCCTCCAAGTAGCCCATCGCGGCGCCAAAGGTCTAGCCCACACCCGGTTACTGAACCGGCTGAAGTTGAGGAGGAAGGAGGGTTTGATCTTAGCAAGTACGTTTCGAAGTGCCCACTGTCCTTCCAATCTCAAGCTAATAGGATGTTTCTAGGGGATTTCAAAGTATTGGTTCTTACCATGCACCCGTCGGGAGAGGCGCATCCATTCTGGAAGGGCGTATGTAAAATGTTCATAACTGGGTCTTGTTGGTTTTTTGTATAACGGGAAGGGGTCGGAGCTGGTCTTTGAACCATGTACATTTTGAGCTGCTTGGCCTACTGCAAGGTAGTCCCTGATTGCTGGCGTACTGAGAATGTGTCACGGAGACGAATGGAATGCAATGATGAATACATGCCGGGTCAGGGATTTGAGTTAGGTGGACTGGCGTATTGCTCACAATGCATGGATGCTGCCAATATGGGTTCACTCGCGAGTTCGTAGTGAGGGTTGTTGGTATGCAAAAAAGAACGGGCAACCCACGCCCAGAGTTGAATATCGCCATGTGTAAGAGTGAAGATCGTCCTCGCCCAGTGGCCTAGAGCCTTTTTTTTTGTCATATATACAAAAGTTGGAACCGCGCCTCGAGATGCAAGTATGTTTGACCACGCCGCCATCCATCCACCATCCCATGCACACCTCAAAGGTCCATTTTCCGTATCCATACCAGCCAACTACCACAATATACAGAATGCCTTTTTTGTTTTTACTTTCCCGCCCATCCTATCTACTTGTACACAGCGGCGAGCCAATATCTCAGCCACATGGAGCATCATAGAGATCTTCGTAAACAGTCGTGCGTGATCTTTATCGGGCACCAGCCTGGCCTCGCCTCTTAGGGTTTCCGCGGCTAGGTCGCTTCTTGGAGCTCTTAGCTCCCTGCTCACCTCCCTCGATGAACTTGATGAGTTCATCAATGCTGCGGGAGTCAACCTGCGCGCCTGGGCCAGGGCGTCCGGGGGCCGCAGCATTTTGCGCCTGCGCCTGGGAGGCGGTTGCATTGAACCGGATTCCGGATCGGAGTCGGCGAGCAGCAACGTCCTTGGCGTGCTTGGCGATGGAGACAGCGTTCTGTGTGAGTTGCTCCAGCCAGCTCTCGGCCTCCTTGGTGTTCTTGTCCTCGGGTCCGAGCTCGGCAAGGAAGACGTTGTAGGACTCGCGCATGCGGTTGACGGCTCCCTTAGAGTCGCGGTCAAGGGCAAGAGCCTGTGCCAGCTGGAAGAGCAGAGTGGCGGAGTTGACTGACTGCTTGCCAAAGACAGACTCGCACACTCGGAGCGACTCCTCGAACCAGAGCCTGGACTCGTGGTAGGCCTTGAGATGCTGCAGCATCACGGCGGCGTTGTTGATGGTGGTAATGGAGTCGGGGTGGCCAGGGCCATAGATGACCTTCCACATCTTGAGGGCGTGCTTGGAGTACACCAGAGCGCCCTTGCTGTCGCCAACCTGGTGAAGGAACAGGCTCAGGTTGAGGTAGTTGAGAAGGGTCTCAGCCGAGTCAACACCGACAGTTCGCTCGGCAACGATGATGGCCTTGCGGGCAAGCTCAACAGCAGCCTCCTTGTCGTCAAGCTGGTAATACAGCATGGACAGGCTGTTGTAGACGCGAGCCACCTCGGGGTGCAGAATGCCATAGATCTGCTCATGCAGGGACAGAGACTCCAGCAAGAGCTCCTGGCCAAGCTTCTTCTGATTTTGGAGGATGGAGATACGGCCGGCCTCGAGAGCCTCCTCAGCAAGGGCGCTGCGAGGGCAAGAGTCCTTGATCAGAGGGACCAGATCAACAACGTCGTCAACGCTGAAGGTGTGGACGTTGGCGGGAGTAGCAGCCTCGGGAGGAGAAGAGTCACGGGCCTTGTTCTTCTTCTTCTTCTTGCTGGGCTCGCCGTTGGTCTGGCCGTTGGCGGCAGGCTGAGCGGCCTTGGGAGCTGGGGCAGGGGTAGCAGCCGCCGCCTCAGGGCTGAAAGCGTAGTCCTTGGCCTGGACCTGAATACCGATCTTCAGGCACACCTCACGGAGAAGCTGAACAGGACGGAACTGGTTGTGCCAGTCCTCGTCAAGCTCATATCGGAAGCGCTTGAGGATCTGCTCCTCAATATCTTCACGAAGGCTCTCAGGAGTGACCTTCTCAAAAGAGAGATCAGCATCGGCGTAGAGAGTTCGCAGAGAAGGGTCGATCTCAGCAACGGGCTTGGAGTTGAACTTGTGGCCAAGAAGACAGTTGAGCAAGTGCGCGGTGCAAGCTGGGACGATAGGCACAGGCAGGTGGCGGAGGTACACGGCAGACAAGTGCTTGAAGGCACGAGCAACCATGTCCTGGACGCAAATCTCGCGCAGGCAGCGCAGCCGGCCGTCATTAGCGAGCTCGGCCACCTTGCCCAGATACCTCACGTTGATACCACGCTTGTGCAGGAGTCGGCTCAGGGACTGGCCGTCCATGGGGAAGCTGATATCAGACTCGGAGAGCTCTCGGAGCAACTCGGGGATAACCTGCTCGCGCAGATAGGCGCCGGCTGCCCTGACTTCTGCCTCATCAGCGGCAAATTCAGCCTTCTCCTCCTCGGTCTGAGGCACCTGGCCGCTGAAAGCATCGGGGTTGAGCGAGAACTTGAAGTCGGACAGATCGGGTAGGTTCTTCTCAGCCTTGGAAGCCTCGTCCTCGCCATCCTTCTCTTCCTCCTCTTCCTTTTCTTCCTTTTCTTCTTTCTCTTCCTTCTCTTCACCATCCTTCTCTTCCTTGCCCTCCTTGGCATCTTCGGCTTGCTTCTTCTCCTCGGCCCTACGAGCGAGTTCCTTGTCCACCCACTGCTTCATCTTGTATCGTCCAAAAGAGTCGACAAGCTCAGGTCGCAGGACAGTCATACGGTGAGGGTAGGCGTCGCCATCCTCAGGGAGACCATCCTCGTCAAGCCAAGCGATATCGAGAGGGCTGATGCGGTAGAGATCCAGCACGTACTTGCGGCCATCGGTACCCATCAAACCCTTGGTCTCTACGCTAGCCTCCAGGTCAAATCGCTTGCCCTCCTTGTCCCAAACAGGGTGCTTCTTGACCTTGAGCGCCTTAGAAAGCTGAGCAAAACCAGGGGCGAATCGCTCGTCCGCAGCGACAATATCCTTTCCGTCCACCGCACCATAATCGATCTGGTTCTCACCAGGCTCGCGCTGCTTGAAGATTCCGGGCACAATACTCTGTCCGACAATTCGCTTTCCGACATAGTCGACAACCACGGTGGCGGGAGTGAAGAGTCCCTCAATGTCGAGCTGGTTAACAAGCTTGACACCGGCAACATCCTTGCCGGTGGCGACTCGAGCAGCTTCATCACCTCCCTCGGAAGTGAAAGTACCTACACCATCAGCACCAAAGGAGAAGAAAATGTTGTTGTAAACAAAGATCTGGGCGTCCTTGCACTCCGTGGGGTTCAGGGGAGCAATCTCGCCACGGGCAACCATGACAGCGCCACGAGTGGCAGCATCGTTGTAGTCGGCAAAAAGCTTCGAGATCAGACGCTCACGGAAGACTCTGTCCTGCACCGTCTCACGGGGAAGCTCCTTAGCCGACTGGAACTCCTCGTTCCAGTCGCGAAGAGTGTCTGTGTTCTCGACACCAGCAAGCAGATACGTCTCTTGAGATCGCGTAGGATCGGGGAGATGTGTGCACAGAGATGAGCTAGGTGAAGGTACCACCCAAGGAGCTGCCGGGATGGCGTTGGTAATCTGGAAGGTTGCAAGAGGGTCTCGCTGGTTGTTGTACTCCTGGAGCTGGATAAAGGTATTGGAGAAAGAAGGTGAGATAAGCTCGATCAAGCTCAGCAGCGAGTGAGCGGACTGGCCCTTAGGCGCTGGCCGAGGGAAGGGGTCAAACTTGGCGTTGGAAGACTTGTTGACGAAGAAGCCGGAGACGTGGGAGGTGATCTGATATTGCTCACCCTCGGTAGTGGTAACGACAAGGTAGAGCAAGTGACCTCGCTGTCGCAGGTGAGGAGGAGGGGGGTTCCAGGAAGACAAAGCGATCTGTTTCACCGTCTTGGGAGCTGGCTCGGTGGGCTGAGGAACCAAGCTTGTAAGTGAGGGCACGGCCTGGAAGTCGTAGTCCTTGATGGGTAGCTCCTCAGCAGACTCCTCGCTGCTGCCCTGCGCCTCGCTGGCGACATTCTCGAAGAGGGACAAGCCGGGAAGCAGACCTTGGGTTGTGTCTGATCGGTCACCAGCAGCACCAATGAGCTCTCGAATGCGCACAAGGTGGATGCGAGCCTCTTTCTCGGTGTATGGGTCCTGAACGAGGTGGAACTCGGGAGTTGCGCCCAGGTCAGGAATCTCGGCGAGGGGAATGAAGTCGTTGATCTTCTCGCCGTTGAACTCGAGGTGGAAGCATGTGTATTGGAAGGCGGACGGGAGGTCGATGATGGACTGGCGAACCTCATGAACCTGTTCTTGAGACGACACCTGAATATCTTGGTGAGCGGGGGGTCGTGGAGGGGTCCAGTTAAGTCGAATGACGGACCATGATCTGCATCTTGCTGGCCTTGGCGTCGGGCAGGATGATGGTGAGAGTTAATAAGGCTGTAGACATATTAGACATGCCGTTCTAATCGTCATGGAGAGGCACAATGCAAGGTACCTTCGGCGCCGGCATCGACATCTGGAGCTTCGGCCGCCATGGTGTTCTCGGCCTCCTCGGACGCATCCACTGCAAGACGAATTAGCTCCCCGCTCACGACAAAAGTAGGAATGGCAAAAGGCAAGGCAAGAGCAGAACCGAGAGCATGTTCAATTAGCAAACCCAGGACTTAACAAGACCCTGGACTTGACAGGCATTGACAAGGGCGGTCTAGTTTGTGCATCAAATACGTACCGTGCGCGGGAGCGGGAGGAGTAGGGTCGGAAGCCATGTTGAAAAAATGGAGGGGTAGGAGAAATTAAACGGACAAGGGGGAGATAGAACGAGGTGAAGGAGGGGGGAAACCAGGCATGGGATATGCACTGGCAGAAGAGGGAAACAATTGAAACGACGTTGTTCGTCGATGCAAATACAAAGATGGAGTGACGACGGGACGAAGGGGAGGAGGAAAAAAAAATTGACGGCTATTGGAGTTGTGGTGCGGCGGCAATGCCCCGGCATTACAGTCCGGACTCTGGGAGTACACGGATATTGGGCACGCGACAGAAAAAATACATCTTTTTTGTTAGTGATACTGCGGGTATCCAAGGTACAATTCGGGTACATCTGGGTAGGGCCCGCGCCGGCGCATCCACCGAGGCCGGCGGCTGGATCCCCAGATCCTTCTCGGTAGCGCTAGGCCAGGAACAGAACAAAGTAAACATGGATACTAGCCATGACCACAGTTCTTTGTCCCACCCACAACAACTCATGATAGCACTCATTATCTATCTGGGGTTCATCATCAACTGCTTTTTATCCTGTTAAAGAACCTTTTTTTCACCTCTTAATCACCAATCCCTTGCTATTACCTACGAGTTCCTATTCATCAGGACATTGGCATATCAGAATGGCGGAGCCAGCCCTTACTGATCCCTCGCCCTCAGCCCATCGCATCATGGCTGGAGGCTCAAAAGGGGACAAGACTCAGCCCTGGACTGCAGCACGATGTCAACGGCTCCTACGTCAACTTCAGTGTCGCCTAGTAGCTCTCCGAAAGCTTGTTAACGAAGCCCAACAACGGACAACAAGCACTCGATCGAAACGATCTAACACCAATGACGACGCCACGAGAGACCGAAAACGAGTGCGCTACACGTATGGACGACGCCGTTCGGCTCCAGCACAGGCGAAGCCCGCAACGGCAGAACTATCTACGCCTCCTCGTTCTGTCCGCACTCTCGGCGCCATGAAGATCGACCGCTCATCGCCAGGGGAAGGACGGGTTGACTTCCCTACGCCCTTGCTACGGAAGTTTCGTGAGCAGTCAACAACATCTCAGCCGTTGCCTACCAAGTCCGAATCAGCCAACCCATCCTCATCATCTCTTGTTGCCGATTTGCAATCCCTCCGCCGAATTGTCCCTGAGAGCCAATTTCGAATCTACGAGGCCATTTTTGGATGGATGAACAATCTACTTCGATCGACCGAGCAGCTATCGCAGATTACTCATCCCAAATCACTTCTAGGCATGTGTCTCCGGAAGGTCCCGGCTGCTTTGGCCGCTATAGAGGCCTGGGATGAACAGATCGCAGAGGAAGAAGGCACAAGGTTCAAATGGGATTCATCCAAGGCATCTACGGAACTCTACGGACAACTTGAGGGCTTTGGTGCGACAGGTCTCGGCTGGAAGCCGTTGAAACTGGTCGTCCGGGCACATGCCTTGTCTCTCCTGGCGGGAGCAGTGTCAGAGGGATTATTTGAGCCTCCCTTTGTACGACTGCTGGCCGAGCTTTGCATCAGCCTCGAGTCCAGCGAAGAAGCGGCCCGGCTCGTATCAAGCCTTGATTGTCCTTTGGCGGCGCCTCGCAGCTCATCAAGCACTCTTGTGGAAAGTAACACAGTTCAGCCACTGGGTGTCATAGTCAAGAGCCTGCATAGCCAACGCTCGTTCGGGGCAGCCTTTGAGTGCCTCTCAGGTCTTGTCCGTACCAAAAAGCTATCGCTGAGTTGGTTGACATCAAGGGCATTTCAAGTTGTCTGGACTCGAGGCATCGAGGTCTTGAATAGCAGCAGCCCAGCACCCTCAGCTATCGACTTTATCTGTGCAGCCATCGACCAGCTAGTGTTGCACGAGGGCAAGAAAACAGGGTCAGAGAAAAATCCAGAAGAGCAGACCTTGGTGAGCGTCCTTGCTGCACTGACAGCGGCAGCGTGGACGCTAGGTACCGAGAGGTGCGACACTCCAGGATCGCAGAGGAAACAAGGTGCTCGACGGATGTTGCACGTACTGGAGTGTTGCGTGGCCCAGCAACAGAAGCGTCGTGGAGCGTTTCGAAGCAACGGCCTTTTTACCCTCGTTTTAGCACGATTCATTGCTACGGCCGCGATCGACAGCGATGTCATCGATCTGACAGCGAAACAACAGGCGAGTCAGGAGTGCGTCAGATTGTTGACAGCTGGAAACGGAACGCCGTCCCGATGGCAATACCGACAAACTCTCCTGATGGCCTGCTCTGTTGCGCAATATCGGGGACGAGCATGTGGGCTAGCGTGTCACGATGTCTTATCGGAGATATGTGCAACTCTTGATGGTCTTGGGCTTCCCGATTGGTTTCACGACGGTTTGAGATCGGACGGGGCATTTGTTTTGGCGCAGAAAACAAAGGACCTCCGAGATGTTGCTTTTGCTGAGAGCCTTCCCGCGGTGGGCAAGGGCACTCTGCAGACAAGCACCATATTTTCCGGCTTGAGATGGGAAGAGGGTATTGGCGAATGGGTGCTCCCCAGCCCTGAACCAAAGATAGGAGGCGAGCCGAGACAGCATCAGAACAAACAGGAAGCGAGGGGCCAAAAGGGCACAGATCTACACCAAGATGCTCAAGACCGGGTCAACGGCCCTAGATGGAACGGGCCCGTCCAGAGTAGCAGTGCCAGATGCGACAGAAGTAGCTCGGTGGGGAGCGACGAGGATGAGGACGATGACGACAAGGCGGGCATCACCGACGACGACGAGCATGATACGAGCGTTACCACGGTCATGGACATGGACGACATCGAAGACAGCGAGGATGAGCTTGGCGGTTGCGCACAGATGGAGGGCTGCAACGGGGTCAAGGCCCGGTTACCAGCACGGAGGATTGGGATCTGTACTGGGGATCCCAGAGGAAGCACGAACGGTGGGAACAAAAGCAGCAGAAGCGGAGGCACAACGACCGTAAGGGTGATGAAGAGAATGAAGCGCGCGGGCAGCACACGGGCCCGTCAAGGGGCCGGGTCCGAAAAGCTCGGCAGGGGCAGACCGGAGAAGCAAGATGAAAACATGCATCTGCCGGCTGGGCTTGACTGGGACGACGACGAGCTTGGGATGCCCTGAGTGGCTTGATAAGGCAATTATAATCAAAACAAAGTTTGGATTGAGGCTCGTCTGGCCGTCGCGAATCATTGCACGTCTCAGTGTCTGTCTCAGGCCTTGACTGGACATCATTCCCCTCGCCTCAGGGGCCAGAGTTTTGGTTACGACAACATCTGTCATTGTGGGGCTGGAGCCACTTGAAACCGCCGTTCCTGTTCCCCGTCAAGCTCGCGAAGCAATTCTCTGAGACGGGATCTGCAATTGGCCCATGTTGCTCGTTTTAGTACCTATGAGAGAGCGCTCAAACACGGCACGCGCATGCACTGGGCTCGAGATAATTTCTCCGTTGGCCTCGGCCACCTCAGAAGCAAAGCAGCAGCTTAGATTGAGGTGCATTTTAACATCATCTCCAGGGACGCGCCACAAACGCCCAGATGCCGGGGAATGCCCTTGTTTCAGGACCCCGTCCCGCCACGCCACTGTCGTAGGTCCGTCCGCCACTCGGAGGCGGCGCCCTTCCCTCCCTGCTTTTGTAGACGCTGGCTAGCTACGAGAGCAAAATGTGGCAGAGGTTGGGTAGACCAATGACCGGCTTTGTAGAGGCAATCTTGATTTTTTTCTCGATGGACATCTTGAAACCCCCCCTGAGCCCGGCCGAGTTGGTGGCCCCAGCTGGAACTGGGTCCCGCGCTACCGGTTGCGTGTACGTGCGTGTGTGTGCGTGATGGGACGAAGGCAAGCTGAGAAACCAGCACAAGAAAGAGAAAAAAAACAGGGGGCTGTCACTGCGAGGCAGGCGGCTCTATGACACTGCCAGTACGCGTCCTCACAGCTGGAGGTATGCAACATGAGGGCAGGCATGATCTGCTTGTGCCATGATTGCTGGGGAATTTATTTACGGTCCATATTTTTTCTTCAATACCTACCCATACCCATGCCATGCCTTCCTTGCCCGTGCTTTTAATTCTTGACCCTTGCTCACGGCAAACCTCCGCATCTCTTCCAAACTCGTCCGTCGTCTGTTCATTCCCAGAGACGGCTCAGGATTGTTTGTTTCGGAGCTGGGCTTCCATCCATTCACTTCCTATTTACGCTCCTTTTCCCGCCGTGACTTCTCTCCTTCTCTTCTCTTCTTTCCTCCCCTCGCCCGCCGTCGTCGTTTCGTTCCTCCCGGGGAGGTTTCCATTTCTCTCTACACCTCGTTTCTTCACCTTGTTGTTGTTTCACTTCGTCCTCTCCTTACGTTTCGTTTCTCTCCTCTCGCCGCAATGAGTGCCGGAAACTCTTTGCTGCCCCGGGCAGCTTACCAGCTCACCCCCGAACAGCAGGCCGCCAAGGATGCCGCCGAGGCCGTCAACGCGAAGCTCTCCGACTATCTCATGATCGTCTGCGGTGCCGTCTCGGTCGCCGTCATCATCTGGAAGGTCTGCGAACGTATCATCAAGCTCACCCGACATGTTTCCTGCCTGCACAACGATAAGCAGCGCTACTTTGCCATTCCTTCACCCAACGTTTCCGCTCTCAAGCGCCACCTGCTCTACGCCCCCGTCTTTAGCAAGAGACACAACCGCGAGATTCAGCTCAGCCGTGCTATCAACGTCGGTACTCTGCCTAGTCGTTTCCAGCTTCTCTTCCTCATCGCCTATTTCGCCTCCAATGTCGCCTGGTGTGTCGTCGACATCCCCTTCGATGGGGAAATGTCGGCAGTTGCCGGTGTTATCCGCAACCGAACTGGTGTTCTCTCTACTGTCAACATGGTATGGTTCTCTTGTCAGGTCTATAAAGCATCTAGATCAATGCATCATTGATCTTGGCTTGTGACAGCCCGGAGTCTGTGGCTGACTGAATATCAGGTCCCCCTTTTCCTGCTAGCTGGACGAAACAACCCTCTCATCCCGCTCTTGAACATTTCGTTTGACACTTACAACTTGATTCACCGCTGGTTCGGCCGTATTGTCATTCTTGAGGCCGTTGCTCACACTCTTGCCTACTATGCCGGATCAGGCTGGACGTTCACCGTTCCTTCAGGCGCCTTTATCCTCCCAGGATTCATCGTGAGTTGACCCCACCTCGAGTGAGAACTGACTATGTCAGTTTGTAACCAGCTTGGTCAAATTACTTACTCCTATCAGGCCACCTGCGCCTTCGTTTTCCTTGGTATCCAGGCCTCTAGCCCGCTTCGACACGCCTTCTACGAGACCTTCAAGCTTCTCCACATTCTCGTCGCTGTCACTGCCGTTGTTGGCCTGTACTATCACCTTGTGGCCAAGGACTCTCTCTACCGATGGCTCTGCTACCTTTACTCCGCCATCGCCCTTTGGAGTTTCGACCGAACTTGGCGTCTGTGGCGTATCATTCGCTCTCATGTCGGTGGCTCACGCTCTAGGACCGTTATCGAAGCACTCCCCGGAAACGCTGTTCGCTTGACCATGACTCTCGCCCGCCCCTGGAATGCCAAGCCTGGACAACACGCCTACCTCTACATCCCATCGATTAGCTTGTGGCAGTCTCACCCTTTCTCGGTTGCCTGGTATGACGGTGTTGATGACCCTAAGAATGAGAGGCTCGCGAGTACGAACCAGGATCTGCTGGCGATGCAGCAGCAGCGAGTCTCCTTCATCATCCGTGCCAGAACCGGAATGACCAACACCTTGTACCAGAAGGCTCTCGTCGCCCCCGGTGGAAGATTGGAGACTAGCTGCTTCGCTGAAGGCCCCTACGGTGGCCACCACTCGTTCGACTCTTACGGTACCGTGGTTCTCTTCGCCGGTGGAGTGGGCGTCACTCACCCTGTTCCCTACATCAAGCACCTGGTCAATGGATACAACGAGGGCACTGTGGCAACTCGAAGAATCTTGCTCGTCTGGACAATTCAGAGCCCTGAGCATCTCGAGTGGATCCGCCCCTGGATGACTGAGATTCTGGGCATGGAGAAGAGGAGGGATATCCTCCGTATCATGCTCTTCGTCAGCCAGCCACGATCTACCAAGGAAATTCACAGCCCTTCGTCGACTGTGCAGATGTTCCCGGGACGACCAAACATCAACACGCTGCTGGCTATGGAGCAGGAGCATCAAGTTGGTGCCATGGTTGTCACCGTTTGTGGACCCGGTGCTCTCAGCGACGAGGTCCGCCTTGCTGTGCGAAACCGCCAGGACCGATCCAGCATCGATTTTATCGAGGAAGCGTTTACGTGGTAAATGAATGAGCAGGCGAACGGTGTTGGGGAATTTGATATCTCTGCCAATCAGTTGAAGCTCCCCGACGATCGGTCTCCCAAACTATCGAGCTTATTGAAGCTCTCATTTCTCAGCTCAAGCACTTGCACGTGCTTGAGATTTTCTTGTCCATCTGGGACGTCTTGCTAAGCAAGGATCAATTATCAGATCAATTCTCATGTACTTGTACTTTTAGATCGAGGTGTATATACGCTCTTTTGCGGGCCAGCTATAAGCCTGTCATGGGCACTCCCAACGTGGGATGATTTCTTTAATTCGTTTCCATCACTCATGGTCCTAGGAAGTATTGTCCGTGAAGCTCCGGTGTTCAAGGTGCATGGCTTGTCTGCGTTGTACCAGTTGTGAGTCGGCATATAGAGGAGGTTGGCTTAATTCCTCACAGCACTCGGTATTGGAGTCTGAGGTGTAGCTCGGGTGCATCTTGGAGCGTCATTGCGTGGTTCGCGTTTCAAACGAGATTGGATGACGACGCGCGTTGATACCTAAGATAGTGAATGCGTTGCTTCTATCGTTGGAGCTCTCAATCACGATAGTATACGCACTTGTGACCAATGAGTCGGCAGATGACCCAATCTCCAACTCTTCCCACCTTGACTCAGAAACATTGGTCACTTGACCATCCCGTCGGCGCTAAGCACACCCAAGCATAGGTCCACCGTCAAGCAGCCACATGTCGGGTGCGGCATGCGGCAAAGCTAGGTAGGTAGGCACTGCATCTCGGCGATTCAGCTGAATGCAGTGAACTCAACGGTAGTCCGCTCAGGGAATGCTTGAGGTTGTATTTGAAGTAAGCAAGGGGCTGACATAGAATGCTCAGCTGGTCAATAACATGCCTGGAGTTCCAAAAGGTCACCTGTGAGTTGAGAGGTGGCTGGGAGACCCGCTCAGTGGTCCCCCTCCACCTCCCGCATCAATGTACCTACTTTGGCACTCTAGAAGGAGCACTGAATGGGAAGTACCTCGAGGTGTGGGCGTGAATTCAGTTGCGAGTGCATGCAACTAAC
Organism: Fusarium sp. NRRL 66088; assembly: GCA_013186415.1. Lineage (NCBI taxonomy): Eukaryota > Fungi > Ascomycota > Sordariomycetes > Hypocreales > Nectriaceae > Fusarium > Fusarium sp. NRRL 66088. Next base: position 29,765 of record JABCKD010000685.1, on the reverse strand, counting down.
GGGGTGAGACCTCCGCATTCGGGGGCCAGACTAACAGCACCATGCAAGCCTCAGCCACCCTCGGAGCCTACCTAGGCCAGGCAGTCTCTCATGGGACCTCAGGCAGTACAGTACGTACCTGCGCTCCCAGAGCTTATCAGCTCCCCCGTCTTTGTTCCACCAGTGGTCGATCAGTGCTACCTACCTCTCCCATTCATCCATCCATCGTCAATCTCTCATCATCTCTTGACAATAATCAACCACAGAATCTTGGCCGTCTTTCGCAGGCTGCCCCTTCATCATGGCGTCCAGAAGCCTTATCCCATTTCTCGTAGCCATGATGCTACTGACGGGTGTTTGTAACACCCTGTTGACCAAGTATCAGGTATGACGACATCGGCATCCGGCCTCGCCGCACGCGACGAGCTCCCCTTCACGATAGCTGAGCTGACCGTGGATAGGATAATCAATGTGTGCGCAACTGTGATCCCGATGACAATCCGAGAAAGCGCGCCTTCTTCAACCAGCCCGTTCTGCAGACGGCGCAGATGTTCATTGGTGAGATGGGCTGTTGGCTCGTCGTCGGCATCATGGCTCTTTGGCGTCGCTTCACCGGCACCTCAACACCAGCGGAACGGGGCTACCAGGCAGTCGACACGAATGAAAATAACAGCCCTGCTGCCGATATCGAGAGCAATGATAGAACAAAGCTGCTTAACAACGGCCGGTCTATCCTCAAGGGCCATAGGATCCTGCTGCTTGCCCTGCCCGCGATTTGCGATATCTGCGGAACTACTCTCATGAACGCTGGTCTTCTCATGGTTGCTGCCTCTATCTATCAAATGACCCGAGGCGCCTTGGTCCTATTTGTTGGCCTCTTCAGCGTAATCTTCCTCAAGCGCCACCTCCACCTCTTCCAATGGCTCTCTCTGGTTGGTGTCGTCCTGGGAGTGGCAGTTGTTGGACTTGCTGGTGCTCTTTGGCCAGATGAAAAACCGGAGCAATCCATGGGTGAACCTAATGAGGACTCAATCACAGACGGTGGCCTTTCTGACGCGGCCAGGGCTATCATTGGCGTTCTTCTCATTGCCGGCGCCCAGATTTTTACGGCGACCCAGTTCGTGCTCGAGGAATGGATTCTGGAGAACTCCCCCATTGAACCGATCAAGGTCGTTGGCTGGGAGGGCATTTTCGGCTTCACCGTGACAGTCCTGGCCATGGTCGTCCTGCACGCTGCCATCGGCTCCACCCCCGCCGGCCGGTACGGCTACTTTGACATGGTCGAGGGCTGGCACCAAATGATCGGGAACAAGAAGGTCTTGCTCTCGAGTATTCTCATCATGATTAGCATTGGGTAAGCAGCCTTATCTCCACCGCTGACAGACCTGTTTAACTAACTAATTCCAGCGGCTTCAACTTCTTTGGCCTCTCAGTCACGCGGAGTGTCAGTGCCACCTCTCGGTCGACTATTGACACTTGCAGGACCCTGTTCATTTGGATTGTCTCTCTTGGCTTGGGCTGGGAGACGTTCAAGTGGCTCCAGATTGTTGGATTCGCCCTGCTTGTGTACTTCACCTTTTTGTTTAACGGCATTGTCCAGCCCCCTCTTGAATGCTTGAGGGTGGATGAAGAGATCGAAGAGCTTCTTCCTGAGGAGCCGATCGAGCACCGCTAAAGTCATGCTCGCCATGGTAGATTGGTATGATAGACCGGCAACATCGGATCGGCTTCCTGGATACGGCATTTGCATGTTTGGGTCGGCGCATTAGGAGTTGGATATTGGTGTAAATTGGAGTAGCTCAATGTAACCACCAGGGATAGTTTGCTTGAATGAAACCACTGAAATAACCCTACAAACCCCGTTCGCCACACAAGTGAAAGAGCAATGCTAGTCCATCCAAAAGAAACCCAAACACCGATAGGACCCTGAGACGACGCCACAATAGCAAACCTGAGTCCACAATCACGCCAGCGAAACCCCTCGCTTACGGAGGATCCATCAAGTGACATTGCAAAGCAGCTCAGCCTCGAGGATGAACTTGCCCTCTTTGTACTTTTCGGAGGGCTCGTAGGCCTTGTCATACTTCCATCCGACAGTCTCCTTACACTGCCGGCATGTAATATCGCGAACGACGTGTCGGCCGGTCGTCATATTGCGCTCGTTAGGGGCACCCGTGTCGATGTTGACGACGCTATGGAAGAGATAGGCTTTACCATGCTGCCCACGGAAGTTCTGCGCTGGTGTTAACGAGTCCTGGCTCCGAGGGAAGAATCCTGGCGGTGTTCTGATGAAAGGGGGGCCAGTGCATACACGACTTATGATATCTTCGTGGTTGGCGAGGTGCGCCTTGCACGTCTTGCAGCCATAGATTTTGGCGCTGTTGAGATAGGTGTTGTAAGCCAGGCCCATGATGCGGGGGGCCTGTGGTCGGAAGGGCGATGTCGGTTTCGAGTGGCGGCGGGCAGCGCGGAGACGCTGAAGATGGTTCCAAGATGATCGCGGAGGTGGAAGATTTTTGGGCGAAGCCTTTCGGGAGACTTTTAAGGCTAGAGCTGGTGATGACTGATCGAGGCAGGTCAAAGGTTAAATAGAGGTGAACGGTAGGTGCAGCGGGTAACATGGAGCGCGTCATGAGGCCGGAGGTGGCAGGCACGTAGCTCCGTGAGGCGGGGCCAGCGTATCGGACGGGGGTGGGGGCCGAAAGACGGTGATAGAAAAGACACCACCCCCAGCTCAAGCCCCTTGCTCAACATGAGATGCCTCGACAGCTGTATTAATCAATGCCATAAACGGTCAGGCTTAACAATTCGCATGGTCAACGGCACTATACTGAGTCTGCTGATTGAATGTCGAGGGCAAGATCGCCACTCATGGCTTCAGCTGGTGGCACATTATCTAGGAGAAGGGCAGCGCAACGTACACAAGTGCAACGACATGTAACGGACTGGATCTTCCTTGTCCATTTTCTGATTTATTTGGTGCACGATACATGCGTGTCTGCCATCGACAAGTTGAGCTACCTGACCCTGACCCCCTGTATTCAACCGACAAAACAATACTCTGTAGATGCTTGCGTAAAAGATCTGAAACGACAGCTACCTACCCAAAAGAATATGACAATGTGCGCCTACGCCATTTCGGACACGCTTTTCCAAAAGACATTCACATTTTGGCCTTCTTCTTTTCCTTCTCCGCCAAGTCTTTGTCCTTGATGTTGTTGAAGTGCCAGACGCCCCTTTCGCGGTCCTCCTGCAGCTGCCTCATGTCCTGCTCGCTGATGGGGATTCCCTCGATGCCCTTGACCTTCTTTCCTTCAATAAACATCACGATTCCTCCAATAGCGGCAACGATGCATGCAAGGGCCACGAAAAGACCGGTAGACCAACTGGGACGGTCATATCGGTTCAAGCCCCACATGAAGCCGGCCAAGACACACTGGAGGAAGGTATTCCAAACCATCAGCCAGACGACGGCGTCCATCTTCCAAACTGGCGTAGCGGGGGCCCGTCGACCGGTGAGGGGAGCGTCTGGAATCTTATCCTCGGGGAAGGGGACGGAGATAGATGAACATAATTCAGGTGAGCTTGAGACGTTCTTCGGTCCGGTATGAACATCAATATCCTCGGAGCCTGGAAGTCGGAACCATCCTCGGTGAATACCACCCAGACGACGGAGCGCAACCGTATCGTTCTTTACTCGGTATTGAAGGAGGAAGTAGAGATCGCGAAACCGCCAGGGGGCGAGCCCAAAACCGGTAACGCAGAAAAGCGCGTTGAGGATTTGAGAATCCCATTCAATCCATTTTCGTCTAGGCGAGTTGATATCGTTGCAAGTTGGGTGGCACATGGCAGGGGAGGCGTTGCTGTGACGGATTAGCGCTTGTTCATGATGAAGATGATGATATTCATACCATAGGAGAAGAAAGAGCATGCCTCCCCAAGCCACAACGTTCAAGCCATAAATGGTAACACAGAAGCCCAGGGGTGTAAGGAAGTAATTCCAAAACGCGATCAACCCCGTCTTCGTCGACTGAGCGAATGTATGCTTGGGAGGGAAATGGTAGCCGTTGGGGAACGGCGCAGCAGCATCGGGTTCCCCATCTCTCTTGGTAGATGCAGCACTCGTGCTAGCCTTTTCCTCCGAAGTTGCCTCTTCGTTGACGACGGGAAATGTGCTTTGTCTCGATGGACCGCCGGCGGTAGGTCCCGATTGCATTGGTATGGACGTCTCCGAGGTTCTGCGTGGCGCGGCCTGACGAGTAAAGATTGAAGATGCGATGGTTCCCGTCGCGGCCATGAAACCCTCAGGAGGGCCGGATACTTCGAAGCTCTGAGAGACGCGACGAAGGCGTCCGCTTAAGGATGAAGAGGCAGCTGGTCGATTCTCTACAGGCGACGGAGGATCTGTGTTGTCTGAGCGTGGCGACGTCTCGTCGATAGTTGGAAAGGGCTCGGTTTCGGTTTCGGTCCCGTTATTGGACGGCCGTCTCGGGGGCGACATCGTGGCGGTGCTCTCCTGTCACCTTGGCCACCTAGCCAAGGCTGGGCAGTGTAGTAACGTATGCGAAACGATGAATTATGACGATGTGAAGCAAATCAAGGCGACAACTGTAGATGTAACAAGCAAAAGAGAGGAGGGAATGGGAAGCCGTGATATGATGAATGATGCGCTCCGTACCCAGCAACGGGGAACTGGGTCAGTTTTAAAGGGCGATGCTTGCAGTCTAATCCGTACTACTTGCGTACGCGGGCCCGGTACTTGGTGACGACCCGAGATGTCGCTGATAACGCCAAGCCGGTGGGCACCAAGGAAAGTTTAAAACGGTGTTGACATCAAGGCCGAGGATTCGATCAGTTACTTTGCGAGTAGAACACGCGGCTCAAACGCCAGGATTTAATTGGAAAGTCGAGATTCGGCTCTCAGATTGCCGCTGGGAGATTCCGTGTCAGGTCACGACAAAGTACTCTCCCCACCGGAGTCAAGTACCCTTCAGACCCGTAATAAAAAAGCCAAATTTCGCAAGCCCTTGATCTGCATCAGTCTCTCTTTTTACGCGTATTATATTTTGACTCCGACGGACCTCGCTCGCATCCACCATTCGGTTATCAAATTCTCACACCATAGGACCCAGCATCTTTCCCTCTTAACGGCCTCCCCGACTGCTTCGCCCTCTTCCACGTATTCAGAAAAACTTGGTCCATTCAACTCCCGGCTTGTTTCCTTGGCTCACTTGGCACACGTCGCATCACCGCATGAAAAATGACCCAGCCTGGCATGGATCGTTCAAGTGACCCGGTTGCCAACGTCACCTCAACCGTCTTATACAACCTCCAGTACCAGCATGATTGGGCTTCTCTCAAGGTTCATGATACTACGGGTCGCAGGCCTTTGATCAGGGGCATGCCTCCTCGCCGGCTCTACATTCACCCTGACGACCAGATTGCTGCCCTAGACCGCGAGAAGGCGACAGGAGAAGCTGTTGATCAGTCACCAGAGCTGGAGTGGGTTTTGGCGGTACATCCCGAGGAGACTTGGACAATCAAGGCTTTTTCGGGAATCTTTGACTCCATCGAAAACAACAGTCCTCGCGAGAAGAGGATTGTACTGGCAACGGTTCATAACGATTCCACTGTTGTCTACTATATCATGCATGAGGGCATGGTCAAGCCACGACAAAACTGATGTTGTCGTCCCTTTCCATCCTCTTCCGTCTATCAGGGGGTGAAGACCACCTTTTGGGTCTTGCGCTGCTCAAAGAGGGTATATCCTTCAGGAGCCTGTGAGAGGGGCATGATATGATCAAACATGAAGCTACCATCATGATTAGCCTGGGAACGATCACATCGACGGTTGATGGAGCACAAACCCGATGAGATCTTGCTTTTGCTCGAGTAGCTTAAGAGCTTCGGGGAAAACACTTCGGACAGGACACCGGCCCATCTGTAATCGGATGTTCTTCCTACATCACGGTCAGCCTGGTAGCCTCTCACGGCGACGGCTACAGAGATGGCCGTGAAGCTGGGACAACTTACGTATATGCGTCGTCTCCCGTCCACGGAATCTACACAAATCATCATCAGTTCACTGTTAGACCAACATTCTGAGCCGGAGCTGTACCTCCTTGTTGTGGACGCCAATGCTGCTAATGGCGCCGAAAGGTCGCACAATGTCGAACGCTGTCCTCAACGCGGGTGATTGACCGACAACCTCAACAACCATATCAGCTCCCCGTCCGTTGGTCACCTCCTTGATTCGAGCTTCCAGCCCAGCCCTGTCACTTTCAAAGTTGAGAGGTTCAGCACCAAGCTTCCGGGCCTGTTCCAGGCGACTCTCGACACTGTCGATGGCGAACAGATGACGGGGCTTATAATGAGTAGCAGCTAAGATAGCACATAACCCAACGGGTCCGCAACCTATGACTACCATGGTAGCATCTTGAACATTCTGTGACGGGCAAAGCTCCATGGCGCTCTTGACCCCGTAGAATCCAGTGGGGAAGATATCGGCCATGAGGAGGAGCGCCTGGTCCGAAATGGTATCCGGGGCCTTCACAGCAGTCCCATCAGCCATTGGGATTCGCACATACTCAGCTTGTCCTCCGTCAAGCGTTTCACAGCCGAACAGCTGGCTCTCGACACATCGGGCCGAGTAGTCGCTGTTGCAATAAAAGCAATTGCCGCTGGAGATCCATGTCAGGACACCTCGACAACATATCATGACAGCTTGGACTTACCAGGAGGCCGTGAATGGGGCAACGACTTTATCGCCGATGTTGATGGTCTTGACGGCTGGGCCAACTTGAACGACAGTTCCGGTAAACTCATGCCCCATGATGAACCCAGTGTCAGAGGGTTGGTGGCCTCGATAGATGTGAAGCTCGCTGCGAGTATAGGTTAGGGCATTTGTAGTTGGCAATCCACCATGAGCACTTACGATCCGCAGAGGCCAGCGGCGTGTACTTTGATGATAATGTCTCGGTCATCACGGACTATATTGGTTCAATTAGTCAATGGTCGATATGGAGATGTTCATGTGCTTGTATCAGTGTCTTTGTGAAACCGAGATGTTTTACTTTTGGGAACTGGCCGGTCCTGGACCGAGATTTTGTAAAGACCGTCAAAAACGACGGCCTTCATTGTCTCCGGGAGAGCCATGTTCGTAGCAGGAGTGAAGATAATGCCGATGTTTTGCGATATTCAGTCGGTTCAATCAGTGTCTCACGGGGATAGACGACGTTGTCAAACCCTTGAAGAAAATGAAGCCTCACAATCTCGGCGACGAGCTGAGCGCGGGGCAAGGCGTGGAGGTCCGCCATCGGCGTGCACAAATGGACGGCATTTGTCGGCTGCTATGGTGGAGAATATGTCGTGCAATGAGCCGCAGGTAGCCTCTGTGATGGAGTCTTTGAGAATGAATGTTATGCTTGGGAGTAGACGGCCAAATGGTCAAAACATCACAGAGAACTTTAGGTGGTATATGAGCGTTTAGATACGATAATACGTAGCGAATTTTCGGCGCCTGCCTGTCAGCAACGGGTAAGTTCAGAGACAGGAGCTTGATGGCCACTTCAGGCACACCCGTGGCTGGAAGCTAACGGCTGCCACCATGTTCGGTACATCATTGCTAATGAAATGAACTGCATGTGCGTACCCGAAGATGGTCTGCAGACGCAAGCTGATCTACAGAACGCCCACCGATCATTTCCCTGGCGGTCCCTCAAGTTGAACGTCTCATCAATCCCCAGAGCATGTCGGTTTGACACTTACTTGGATGCGATATGGGTTCCAGCCACTCTGGGGTAACCGAGTCAGTCGCGACGTTGGACTTCGGTAGCTTGATTTAAGACCCGGGGCACACTCGAATTAGGTCTAGGCAAAGCAATTTCGCGTGCCCGACGAAGAACCTAATAGCCGCACAGGATGTCAACTGATGCCGCCCACATTCGGCATATCTTGTGGGATGTCATTTCAAGAGGGGTTTAAATGAGAAGAAGCGGGCAGTAGACAGACCAAAGACCTGATACAACCCAGGCATGACATATGGGCGAAGATGCTGACTGCGTAAGAAAATATTGCAGGTAATTTCGACAATTTCCTCTCAAGAGCTGAAATCTCCCGCGGCCGGCAAGGCAATGGGCGGTCGGTCACCCAAGCTGGGATGGCAAGGGTGGGCAAGATGGGAACTTCGGGAGGGGAGCCGCTTCTGTGGGTGGTTTGTGGAGTGCCCAATGACGGGCCAGCGCTTTCGCTGTCGCTGCAACTCGACAGGTCCCTGAACGCTGTACAGTGTAAATGACGTATGACAAACAGTACGACAGATACCCCACAACACACACTCGATCCACTTCCCCTCGTCCAGAATCCACCGTGCGGCTGGGGCAGACAGTGGAGACGTGTCTCTGGGGTCTTTGGGGGTGGGCCAATTGGCGTATGCGCTGTTCCTCTCGACGGGACAGTCCGCGAAGGGCGTTGGGTGCGCGAGATATTTTTGAGTCAAAATGGGCAGTGGTTATCAAGCGGCTCTTTTGTTCCGCCGCAGACATAGACAGCTGGGATGGGATGGGATGGATGGCATGTGGGTTGTCACGCGTGGAAGAAAAAGCACAGAATGCGCGCTCCGTACGGCCCGAGGCTTGTGAGCCGCAAAGGGTTCCGCCATGACGCGCGCATCATCGGGGAAAAAGGAACAGCAGCAGATAAACGAGAGGACGAAAAACGAGGAGCAAAAAAAGCGGCTGAAGCAGGAATACCTACCTGCCCAGCCCACATGGCATCGCGCACGCATCACACACACACTCGCGCGCGCACACCCGCACACACATGTCGACACGGCAGTGGACGTTGAGGCTTAGACGATGACCCTGGTGGGGAAGAGAGGGGGGAGGCCTCGGCGGATGCATCCATTGCTCCATCCACTCGATTGCCCATTGCTCCATTTCCCCATTGCTCATGGCTCCCTTGACCCATTCTCTGCATTCAAAAACACGCAATGCTCTGGGGGTCGAGGACATTTCTGCCCTGAAATATCAGCACAGCGCTGCTGCTGCTCCTGGAGAGAGGACGCCGTGCGGATAAGGAGTTCCGTGTCACCTTGGTCGGCGGCACCACAAGATGGGTGACAGACAGTCCCGATGGGAACACTCGCATCAGTCGCTTGACGCCTGCGAGGTCGGTCAAGGACAAAAAGAGACTCACTGGACGCGGAGAAGGGTGATTTTAGGGACAGGCCCAATGATGCACAAGCTGTACATAACCAAGCTAGCGCCCTCAGGTCGCCAGCACTAAACTAAACGCTCGACGACGAGTGAAGAAGTACCGCTGTCTGTCGGCCATCTTTCCCTCCCCGGCCGCAATAACAGCAGAGCCCCATCCGGGGACCCCCTGCTCTCAGCCGACCTACCACATGTTACAGATAGCCAAGGGCCGAATTTACCACCTTTACCCCATCCCCATCTTCCATCCATCATCCGTCCAAGTCGTCGCCCCAGCCTTCTAACCTCCCCAGGACCCCAGCCCCGGCCAAGTCCCTTTTTCCCACTTTCCAATCCTAGCATCAAGCCGCGGCGCAGGCACAGAGCGGTCGAGTACGTAAAGTGCTGTAGGTAATAATTAGTTAGTCTCTGGCACTGTACTGTCGGGTCTGTACAGGAGGTACCGTCCTGCGCCGGTACGGTAGTGCCAAGTGCTTCCTCTAACTGCTTCAAACCCCGTGCTGTAATCTGGTGTCAAGTCAAGGAGTGGAGGCATACTCCATATCCAGTAGTATGCGAGAGATAGGGCTCCCAGGAACAGCGAAATACACTCACTTCCCCCGTATTTACTGTGCTCTCCCCTCAAATTCGCCTCGTACACGATCCCGCCTGTCAACGCGCCTCATCTCACCCACACACGTCGGCCATTCACCTCGATACCTGAGGTAGGTACCTACCCCTTCCCTTCGCTCACCTTATTCCATGGATTCGCACCTACAGGTCTTGGCGTTAGCATTCATTCATTGCCGCCTGGTATTTCTCGTTCAACATTCGCGCTTCGCTTCGCTTGACTTGCCTTGCCCTGCCCCATCTCACCACCCCCATTCCACCCCATTCCGAAGACATTTGGATGCCCTCTGAATTCCCCTCTTCACAGTCATCGCGCAAACATACTTGAAATGAGCAGCGGTTTAATAAAAGGACAGTTTCCGAGATAGTGTGCATATTCACGAGCATGATAATTATACTCTTCTCTGGCCGACATCTCTGACACTACCTATCGCGTTCCGCCTCGAATTCACCGCATTACACCGCAAATCAATCGTCCTTGATTCGGCGCTTATAATACCTCTTATCGACTGTCGCCTCGCCTCTATTTATTCGATTCGCACCTGCGGAGTCTGTCTCAATCCTCTTGCGTCGCCTTGAACCGCCTCGTTTTACCCGCAATATCGCAAGTCATATCGGCAGCTCGCACAAGGCGAACCAGCATAGACAGTTCGCCTGCCTCTCGCCGCGCCCTTCCCTTCGTCAACCGCTGGATTCCGTACCGTGCCTGCGTCTTCCGTCGACCGATCGATTCGTCGTTCTGCAGTATCGGCCCAGTCAACATTACCCTGGCCCGATAACTGCACTTGAGTGCCGCCTGCGACACCATCTCCGGCGCGAGATCCGACTCGCAAATATCACGACTTAGCAAAAATCCCGAGCGAACCCGCCTTCTTGTGCCTCACGCTTCTCACCCCGTGAGGGGCCATGGCGAGTTGAACGACCGCCGTCGACGCGACAACTATGACCACGGCCACGCAGCATCAGCAGCACCAGCCATCACAACCACAATTCGGCTTCGTCATCGATACATACGACCCGGATGAGGTTGTACCTCGAGGCAGCCCCCTCATGGCCCCGCTTCGTCCCAAGCTCGAACCCTCTCCGAGTCCTCCCCCGGATATCCCTCCAGCTCAAGTCAGTCTTAGTCCTACCTTCATCGACGGTCGCGACAAGTCTAATCGCCACAAGGTTCGCCCTACATCAGGGGATGCTGTCTTGGTAGCTTATCTCGGCGACGGGCGCGATCCGGATGTTGCCCGTCTTGCTGGAAGCGAAGGCCTGGCCGCCCCCGATGAAGAAAGCTTCGACGAGGAGTCGCGTCAAACGAGGCCTGTCGACGATAGCACCATGAACCGACCTTCGCTTGCGCATCTTGCCGCAGATGCCCTTCAAGCCGCTTCGCTTGTCCCAATATCCCCTTCAGCTCCCAGATCGATCGCCGATATAACTGGTCAATTATCCATTCACGATGAATCCCCAGCGGGAGGCACGCACGCGGCATATGTCTCTGTGCCTCGAGTCACCTCACCCCGCCATAACTCAAGCGGCCCACTCCCTCCGCTTCATGGCGGGTATATGTCGCCTGGCGAGTCAAAAGAGTCTCTTCCATCCCTCCGCTCAGCTCTTGGTGAAATTAGGGATCTTGGGCCTGGTCATATACCCGAGAAGAACCCTGCTGCCCCTTCAGGACCGTCCACATCCTTTCCCGCGTCATCACCAGGCGCCAATTTTGCAAGGTTCAGCTTATCCACTAACCTTCCATCCTCTCCCGTTTCACCAGATGGCCATCGGACCCTCTCCCCACACTCGACAGGCCCTTCAGGTATACACTTCCACGCCGCGAACAATACGCATCCGCGCCCTGGGACCGACTACAGCAGTAGTAGCAATGCCGGCGAGACGCCGAGCACCGATCATTCCGTCTCAACCCCAGCAACCTCTACCTCTATTACCGACCGCATGAGCATCGATGGAATCACAAATCCTCAGCCTCCTACAGGAACAGGAGCATACGTCTGCAATTTTGCGGGATGCACAGCGTTGCCCTTTCAAACTCAGTATCTTCTCAATTCTCACGCCAACGTGCATTCATCCGCAAGGCCGCATTATTGCCCAGTGAAGGGATGTCCGAGAAGCGAAGGAGGCAAAGGATTTAAGCGCAAAAATGAGATGATTAGGCATGGGTTGGTCCACGATTCCCCAGGCTATGTGTGCCCATTTTGTCCCGATAGGGAACACAAGTACCCTCGTCCAGATAATCTACAACGGTATGTTTCCTCACACGGAGTCAAACCTTGGTGATATCCTCTGTTCTGGGTTTAAACTAACCGGATGCTTTTAGGCATGTTCGTGTCCATCACGTAGATAAAGACAAGGACGATCCGTTGCTGCGAGATGTACTCGCACAACGACCAGACGGTCCTAATCGTGGCCGGAGAAGACGCGGACCGCCATCATAGCATTGGGATCCGAATACCACTCTCGATTGCCCCGGTTTTACCCGGCTGAAGACAGACGAGTTTCTTATTCCCTTGCATTGTATGAGTATACGTTGATGATTTATGGATTGGATGAGTAAAGGCTTGCGGACGTTGCCGGAAGATCGCAAGGTGATGTGGGCGGGGGGGCTCAAGACCAGGCGTTAAGGATCTCAAATACCCGGTTGGGTCAGGTTTCATTGCTTTCGACCTTCATAAGGAGTATCATATTGGCGCCTAAGGGGCGTCGGATTGAGGTAGCACATAGTATATTCCAACCTTGACACGCACGATGTGACTTTCAAGCCATTCTACCAATATGCAGTCTTTGTTTGCTTGGCAGAGTATAACAACTGTGCGGTAGTCACCCTGCCCGACCGTTATCATATATTTAGACAAGTTCCCAACGACCAACGTTGACGGGTGCATCACTATGGAGTTCTAGTTCAATACACTCTCCAATCTGGCTCGTTCCCATGCTCTCAACTACCAGCCACATACCCTCCCGCTGTAGTCGGGCAGGCTCCATATCAAGTTCAGGGGTTCGCACCATTGACTTGAGTTCTTGATACTCGCCCTCGCCAGAAACCGCGATGGTGGTTCGCTCCGGAGCCCAGCCATGCACCACAGAGAGTCGGACCATTAGCGTGGACGAAGGCCGACTGCCGGGATCCAGGTTTGTCTGAATAACGCTCCGTGCTGTCACACTCATACGGGTCAACCAGGACACTGACAGCTGGGCCCGCCTGACCTCTTCCCCGTCAGACAACTGGAATGGTGTCAAGGTCTTGCGTAGTCTTCCAGCAGCGTCGGCAGCGACAGGCTCGAGTGTCACGGGCGCCATGGAAGAGATCCTGAGGGCAAAGTCGGCAAGTTGACCTGCATCGAACGTTGAGCACACCAGGGTGTACACTCCGGCACCGACGTGGGCGATATTTGCCACTGCGCAGCCCCTGCGGTACTCGCCAGATGAACCTGTGATGTCTCGGGCCTTGAGCGTCTGAACTCGTTTCCCTTTGGCCCACACTAGGTCGACGTGGACATGAACGTCTTGCATGTCGGTTGAGAGCAGAATGGAAACAGGGCTCGCCTGGGCGAGCGACAGCTTGAATTGGGGGTTCGTTCCATATGTTGCGCATGCTGAGTTGCCACCTGCGGTTCGCCTGGTCCACGAGCCTGTAACCTCCTTCGTGTGCGTCATTGCGTCACCTGCCTCTTTGACTCTCAGCGGGTCTTGTGAGAAGAATGACAGAGTGAGGGTATACTCTGGAAGCGGAAACTCGTGCTGGTCAATGACGATTGTGTATCGTTTCGTCGGGCTTGTATCCAGGCGAGCCAGTGTCTGGGGCGAATCCACGTATGGTCCCCGATATAGATCACCGTCACTCACTTGCACTCTGTGACCATTGTTGTCGAAGATGAGGATGCTCATGAACCCAAGCTGTCCGGAGACTGCCGCCATAGTGTCGGACCTGTTTCGAGCAATTTCCAACTCGGCATCCATAAAGTGACGGCTGACAAGAACCCAGACCTCGCCACCTTTGGGTGACTGCAGTGAATATTGGGGGTTCCGTACCAAGGATGAAGCTAGCTTCGGAGATGGCATTTTCCAGTCGAAGTGGTGATCCTGGCGTTGGGAGAAGCGCCTGGGGTTCCAGTTCAGATACATGGACTCAAAGTGTTGGACGACATCCTCAAGAGACATCCAGAATGAGCCAGCCGCGAGAGGAGAGTTTGCGGACTCGGGATCGGTCGGCTGGATAGCCGAATTGTCAGTATTGGAAGCGTGATAAGCACCTCCTCTCCAGACAGGGCCGTTGCACCAGGGATTCTTGACCAAGAGCCTTCGACTATCACCAGTGGCGTCGAGATCCATGACAGCATAATCGTGTTCTCCAATCAAACCTAGAATATCCTCCTCTTCAGATGAGATACGCCCCGTACCCAAAGTGACCACGACATCTTCAGAGTCGTGAGCAGCCTTGATTCTCACCCATACTGAATTAATATCGAGATCTTCCCTGTGAAAGCGTAAGTTGGGACTTCTTGGTGAGTCATTGGGAGGGGGGAAAGAGGTAAATAGTTAGAGTAAATGCTAACCTCTGAAGAAAGAGCTGTTCGGGAATCCATCCCGTAAGCACCCATAGATCGGTGCCCGAGTTACTCCCTGGGAAGTCATAGCCTCCTCTCACTTTGAGATAGGCCTTTTCTAAAAGTGCCGGCCAAATCAGTTGAGGGTTGCGCCGATCAACAACGTAGAGAGTTCGATCAGTCGTCGAAGCCGGGAGACGTTCATCGATCACGACACGACGAAAGCAACCGTTGAAGTGTAGCCGAAGAACATATTTGCCAGAAGGAGAGAATTTGGGGATCCCCTTGGCTTTGTCAAAGGGATACAGGACGGATGACAGGACCTAGTCAAGTCGGTTAGCTTCGGTGAAAGATATGTGAATTGGTTGACTTTACCGAGTTTCGACCAGTTAAGATGCGCATTGCAGCACATAGACTAGCAACGACAGAACAATCGGTGGTCATATCTTGCACCAGATCGCAGCCATTTTCCGAGTTCATGAAGATTCCATAATCTGTCCCGCCATCTTCATAAAGCTCTCTTGGGCGTTTCCACCCACCGAAAGTAGCAGCCTGCCTGGGTGATAATGTGAAGGTGGATTCGTCGCTGAATTCAAGTCAGCTTTGTTCGGGTCTAGGGTGGCTAGAGATGGTAGTACGTGAAGGGCTCATCGCCCGAGGGGAGTGAAAAGTCTTTTTCAGTAGGCTCAGTCGACCAGGGAGGGAAGTAGTTGCCATGAAGTCGTGAGGTTCGCTGTAGGAGACTGGGCGGTTGTGTAGATTGGTGACCAGTGATTGCGGCCTTGAGCCTCTCAGCCTGAATGATAAGCTGCTGGCATTTCAGCCGCAGACGTGTAGCATCTCGTTTGTTAGGGGCCTCTCCAGCTGCTCGCATGTATAGATCAGCCGCTTGGATGGCATGATCGAGGGCCGCTTGGCCACTCGATGTTGCGATGAGAGACTCAGCAGCCTGGAATGGAGTTAGTCGGATGACGTGGTTGGTGTAATGGTACTCTGCCGCGGAAAGTGTCCGAGCGACCGTAGAGGCCGCGGGCTAGGGTAAAGTCGACAAGTGCGGCTTACCTGAGCTCTCCTCTCCATCGCCGTTTTACTGAACCATGGCGTCCAGTTGCTCACAATACAAGCTCGGTCGAAGTTTGAGCTGAGATCACGCCTGAGACTGGAGAACCCCGCGGTGGGGCAGTTCGCTCATTAGGAACTGGCAATGGCTGAGTTGCCGTGTTCCATAGCCCCCTTTTTGTCTCCACCCGAGCTCCTTTCTTGAGAGGGCTCTCCTCCAACAAACACAGGCTAGAGAGGACCACATGAACTCCTAGTTACGGAACAGTTTGTCTCGCGTTATGCAATAAGTATGTACTTAGGAGGCAGTCTGGGGTGATACAGACTAAAACCCATGTGATCCTGACCTAAGGTAAGGAGCAACTCGAACCTCAACGTCGTCCCATCATGGAACAGTTCGGTGATTCTCGGTGGACGACGGAAATGCAATGGCTCCTTCCATCATTTTATTTTAAGTTCAGCTGCATCCGTATTCCCTCTGAGCGAGATGCGCCGTTCCATGGCGTTTTCACAACCGCGGGATCACCCCTCTAAGCCAATAACCGAGGTACCTATTGCGGGCCAGTCACGGGCGGGACGGGCCCCCGATTTGCCGAAACCGGTGCCAGATGAACCTCGGCCCCGGACCGGTCGCGGACCGCCCTATCTTTTGATAATGATGCCAGGGCCCAGGCTAACATCAAGTCTAAGCTCGCGACAGATATTGGTGCCAACTGTGTCTCTTCGTTGATCGAGGAATCACGTTCACCTGTCGCCTGCTTCAAGAAAAGCTTCATCGCCGACCGCCATGGCTGCGCAATCGAAGCCTACAATTTCCCCCTGGGGCCGCGCCGTGGCCGGGGCGACTGGTGCTGTTCTTGCCAACGCGCTGGTATACCCCCTCGACATGTAAGTCGAATTTCTGTCCCAAGCTCGTCACCTCAACTAACACCATCTCTGCACAGCGTTAAGACTCGCCTTCAAGTCCAGGTCCGTTCCGATGCTGCTAAGAGCTCTACCGATGGCGACGAACAACATTACAAGTCCACATGGGATGCGATTTCGCGCATCGCGGCCGAAGACGGAGTGAAGGGACTCTACGCTGGTATGGGTGGTGCTCTGATTGGTGTCGCATCAACCAATTTCGCCTACTTCTACTGGTATACTATTGTCAGGACTCTGTACCTCAAGTCGCGCGGGTCAGACGTACATCCTTCAACAGTCGTGGAGCTTGCACTTGGAGCCGTCGCAGGCGCCATCGCTCAGATTTTCACCATCCCTGTCGCCGTGGTGACGACACGTCAGCAGACAGCTAAGAAGGAGGATCGAAAAGGCCTCCTCGCAACAGCGCGCGAGGTCGTCGATGGCCCAGACGGCGTGTCGGGCCTATGGCGAGGCTTGAAGGCGAGTCTCGTGCTTGTCGTTAATCCCGCTATCACCTATGGTGCCTATGAACGACTCAAGGATACCTTCTTCCCAGGCAAGACCACCTTGAGGCCTGCCGAAGCATTCCGTAAGTTTACAGCTTGGACGCACTTAAGAGCTTCCATCTAACCCATGTGAAGTCCTAGGTGCCATGTCCAAGGCTCTGGCAACGATTGCCACACAGCCGCTCATTGTAGCCAAGGTCGGCCTTCAATCTAAGCCACCTCCTGCTCGCAATGGCAAGCCTTTCAGCAGTTTCGTGGAGGTTATGAGGTTCATTATCGAGCACGAGGGTGTCTTGGGACTCTTTAAGGGCATTGGTCCCCAGATCTTGAAGGGATTCCTCGTGCAAGGTATCCTGATGACCACAAAAGAGAGGTGAGTATCATTATTGCTCTTGCTCATACGGAAGCTAACCCCATCTTCACACAGAGTGGAACTCATGTTTATTCTCTTCATCCGTTATCTCAAGTCTCTCCGCTTCAGTAAGCTGAGCAAGACTGCAGAAGCAACAGCTGCTTCCGCAACTGCGGTGGCGCATAGCGTCGCGGCCAAGCCGGTGACCACCACGAACTGAGTAACAGGACCAGGGATGGTGTTGGTGTTTGGGAGAATGGACCTGGGAATAGAAACGAATGGTTGTATTTATTTCACTTGCTTCAAAGAACGGGAGCAATGACCGTCCACTTGGATAGCGGAGAAGCACTTATTGAATTGCCCGCCACCTTTCTAGAATTTTTGAGCGATAGCCAGCCTTTGAATGCCCAGTATAGGAGAGCCATACCAGCCCGACCTTTTCAATGTGATGATCTATGCTCAGTAAACCTAGTTGCTCTCGCCATAGAGCAACGTTGACCTGAAGCTCAGACTGCATTCAGACCCACCAGGCATGGGTAGCCTCAGGCATGCACACTTAGACACTCATGTGAGCAGGGCACGCAGGGCACGCAGGGCAACTCAACCCACCTTACGTCAGCAGCCTGCCCCACAACTCTTTCCGTCTAGGGCTTGTCGTCAAGAAATCGCACACAAATCTGCCTTTCACTTCGCAACTCCGTGATCCGTCTCCGTCCGATACAGGGAAACTACAGCAGCAATGGCGAGTACGTGCAAACCGGGAATGAAGATGCTTGTCGATACTTGAATCGCTGACGCTTTGCAGAGTCCAAGAACTCCTCGCAGCACAACCAGTCGCGCAAGGCGCACCGGAACGGGTACATTTTCAAATCTCGACTCAACGATGCGTTCATGGCTGACCCCCGGACAGTATCAAGAAGCCCAAGACTTCTCGTTACCCCTCGCTGAAGGGCACTGACCCCAAGTTCCGACGAAACCACCGACATGCTCTTCACGGCAACATGAAGGCCCTGGTATGCCCACCACTCCGACCGAAGTCGATAATATCCATGCGAGGCAGCGAGCTAACAATCCTAACAGAAGGAGGTCAAGGAGGGCAAGCGCGAGAGTGCTTAAAATGTCGGCAAAGGAAATCGGAGGCGTCATATTGGAACGATCCCAAGGCTCGGTTACGGTACACACACGATAGAACCTACGCAAATGGACGAAGGAAATACCATGCGGTTAGCCTGTTGAAAAGGTGGTTGATGCGAACATGTCCCGGCGAATAGCGTTGTGATGGTCCCGAGTCGACGGTGTTGCTATGTTTCCACGAACATGGAGGTAGACGAGGCGGCATGGATTCGTCTGAACTACTTAGCCCAAGCGCTGGTGCAATCTTGTTGTGAATTTGTCCGTGATATCTTACTGATCCCGACTTTTTGCGCATGCCGTTGCCAATTTGTGACCAGGTTCGCGGGCGGTATCATATGGTTCCGGGGCTGGTTCATACCCTGCTCTCGCTTCCACCGTCCGTCATCCAAGAACCACAATCATGAAACATCCGCTTAATTGTCCAGGATGAACGGCCGGGGTCTCTAGTTCGTCGTAAAGTTTAGGTACTCCGTACATCCGCAGTAAATGCCAAATTTAGTATTGCCGACTTCTAAAAAACATCCAAGCCTTTGGCGATGACCCTTATCGAATACAAGGCCAGGTTGTTGAATCCATTCTTGGCCCCCCTGTCTCTGTTTCAGTCGAGGACTGCCGACAAGCCCCCGCTGCCACGTCTTCGAAAGCCTCAGGCAACAATATCTATTGGCCACGGCCTGGTTTGGCGTCGGTTCGCTTGGCCCTTGAGCGGGCACCGACCCCCTTAGGTAAGCACAGGGGCTGAGGCCTTCAATAGTCCAGGACGAACACGAACAGCCTCTGCTCCGACATCCCACTGTCCTTTGACGATATTATCGCTAGAGGACGCCGGTCCGTACTTTACAGCGGCGGGATTTAATAAGGATATCTGTGGCCTGCCTGGAAGCAGACTTCGTCCCTTCTTTGCCCACCTGCATCGTTTAACTCGGTATGAGTCTCCCCCTCTCCCTTCCCGCCGGCGCCTCTAAGTCGTACCAGACGGGCGGGCCTTCCCAACAGGGTGGCCCTTTGACAACCTATTGAACCAAACCCTCTTTGCTAACCTCACCCGCCGCAGCGCTGCTCTTCGCCGGCAGAAATGCCATAATTTGCTGCCTTACTTCAAGTCCAAACTCCTTTGAGGTCAGCCGGTCACTGCAGGAGTCGAGACACGATTCTTGTGTATCATCTTTGCTTGCCGCCGTCATCTACGAGTCTGCGCGCAACACCTTTTTTCGCACCGATCTCCCGCCGAGACCTTTCCGCTTCGATAATGCTCAACATGTCTGGAAACCACGTCATTGGAAACAGAAACAGCACGCCCGAGGCTAATACTGCCTCGACCCTGCGACCCCCCTCCTCCAGGGCCGTTGGCTCCGGTCATTCTCTTCGCGCATCTGCCGATATGGCTGCTCTCACCGGCCCATCGCCAGCCAGTCGCATCCGGCCCTCGTCGGACTTCTATGGCCAGACCCAGCAGAGCCTGGGCCCGGGCAACGCGGAGTCCGATTCGCAGGACAAGATTGCGCAGCAGTGGATCGCCGACATCGACCAGTACGAGACTACACTCGAGGAGATGGCTGCCGCCACTCTGGACCAGGATTTCAAGGATGAGCTCAGTGCCATTGAGCAATGGTTCCGCGTCCTGAGCGAGGCGGAGCGCACTGCCGCCTTGTATGCCCTCTTGCAGCAGACGACCCAGGTCCAGATCCGCTTCTTCATTCAGGTTCTCCAGCAGATGGGGAAGAACCATCCCATGTCAGGGGTCCTCTCCCCTGCAAGCTTCGACAAAGGTTTGTTTGACACCACGTCACCCAAAATGCGCCCCGACTGACCTTGAACGTGATGATAGACCCTATGTCGAATCGCCTTAGCGATGCCATGAATAAGCTGAATGTAGATTCCGCCCGCAATTCCATGTCGCGTAACTCGGTTATCGCGCCGTCTAACAAGCGACATTCGGGCCTGGACCCATCTACCATTAGCGCCATGTTCCCCGATGCCGCTGCTGCCATTGCTACCGAGAAGGCCAAGTTCACTCAGCAGACGGGCAACCCCCCGTCTTCGAATCGCAACAGCACTGCCCTGGATCCCCGCTCATCGATGGCTGCCCCATCTATCAGCGCACCTCAGGACAACCGTGACGCCGGCCATGTCAGCTCTCCTTCGCCTTGGAACAGCACTGGCAATGCAGATCAGCCAAGCACCAAGGGTTCGTCCACCCAGGCTCCCATGGGCCAGTTTGTGCAGCCCGCACCATCCGGTGGTCTTCGTTCCCCCCGCCCTCAGCTGTCAAGCAACAACACAATTCAGAGCACGACGCTCACTGCGCCCGAGAAGAACCCCGCGGATCTGCCGATGCTTTCCCCATACAATGCCAGCAGTGGCAACTGGGCCTCGATGGTGAACACACCTATGACTGGTACCTTCAACACCGCCAACACCGGTGGAACACAAGCGGATATGGTTGCCAATGCCACTGCCATGAAACTTGCAGCTCTTTCCACTGTCAACAACCGATTTGCATTGGATGACGTTCGCAAGTACCGTCGCACTAGGTCCAACGATGGTGCACCTGGAAATGCCCAGACCCCGATCTCTGCTGGTCCTCAGCCTGGAATCGGCCTTCCCAGCGCCAACGTGGTCATGATCAACGAACACGGCCAGGTCCTTAGCCGGGAGCAGCTCATGGCCCTCCAGGCCCAGCAAAACATGAACCTGGGTGGTCAGCGCTCGAGACCCAGCTCTCCTGGACTTGCCTTGCAGACTGGGTTGCCCCACATGGCTCCGTTTACTTCGCCGCAGAACAACGGTTTCCTGAGCGCTTATGATGGGGCTTCACCCCTGATGAGCAATGGTCTACAGGCTGTCAACCTGGGAGGACTGAGTGTGGGCGGTCACGAAGGCTACTTGTCGGATCATTCGGATATGGTCCGCGGACGATCCCCTCGTGGACGACGAGGCAGCTCCAAGCCCCCGGAGGACCCCACGGACCCAACTCTATTGCAGGATATCCCAAGCTGGCTTCGTAGTCTCCGTCTCCACAAGTACACCGACAACCTGAAGGATATGAAGTGGACGGAGCTCATTGAGTTGGACGACAAGGCTCTGGAGGAACGTGGCGTCAATGCTCTGGGTGCGCGCCGAAAGATGCTCAAGGTCTTTGATCAGGTCAAGGGTAAGTGTTTTCTAGAACATGCTGAATTGAAGTCATGAACTAACCCGTATTGTAGAAGCCAAGGCCGACGGAAAACTGGGCTAGGACCACTGGAACCAGGCATGCAAACACGGAGACCTGCGAAAAACCAATGTGCCTTGGTCATCTTCTTTACTGTATTGGTTGTTTTGTAGATTCCGCGGCTTCGTATACGGACTGCGAGCGTGCGTGAATAGGTGGGCGACTGTACTCGGATCAACTCTTATTTTGAACTATGAAAACTACGAGTTTCTACGAGCGATTATGTAGTAGATAGTAACGTCTTGTGTTTAATTCTGAAATTGTTTCAATATTTATACTCTGTTCTTGGATCTGTTGCCCGATTGACGTCCTGAGTTGGCTTCATTCGGAAGCTGGGAGAAGATCATGTTCTCACGTGCTTGTAGGTTGAGCCACAGTCGTCCACCGCCACAGTCTAGCCACACATTGTGCTGCAAACATCTTTCACCTCTGAGCAAACCTCGAGAGCAACAAGCTTTTGTTTCTCCCACAAGTTTCGAAAATCGCATTATTCCCGATTTCTGAATGGCTGCATCGATACACCAGGACTTCATGGAGAGGTTGCTACCAACTCCGAAAAGCAATGAATGATATGAGCCCTCATACTAACGGTTAGTAGGCAAGAGGGTGATGTTTCGGACGCGGACTCCGATTTGGAGGAGCTGGAGGGCGACATCGCCAAGTTTGACGAGACCGTTCGAGAATTCCTGGCGACCCAACGCGATGGAGTTGTCCCCTCAGGCGCAGCTGGTTCAGGGTATCGTGGAAGAGGAGCCCGAGGCCCGCGAAAAGCGGCAAAACCTCGAGGAGATATCACGGCACGTCTGTCCAAAGTGAACCAGGCCTTTCTTAGTGGCGAATACTCTCGCGCTTTAGATCTCGTATTTGAAGTCATCCGGATCAATGCAGAGACTCATCAAGCATGGACAACATTGTCGTCCATCTTTAGGGAACAAGGCGACTTGAGCAAGGCCCTGTCCGCCATGGTGTATGCTGCTCACCTTCGACCCAAGGATGTCAGCGGTTGGCTTCAGTGTGCATCTTTTGCGCTGGATACGATTGGAGATGACGAGGCGGGTAATCTCAACACGGCAAGGCTCTGCTATTCCGCTGCGCTGAGAGCCGATCACACGAATATCGATGCTAGACTTGGCAAGGGCTTGGTCTGTCATAGGCAAGGTCATCTCGCGGCCGCGATTTCTGATTACAAGACTGTCCTCAAGCACCGGCCCTACGATCTCGAGATCGTTAGAAAGCTTGCCGAAGCATGTTTGGACAACAAACAAGCCGATACAGCTGTCCCCAGCGCGATAGCCGCCTACAAGAGGTTCTTTGACCATGAAAAATCAGATCCTTCGCCTGGCATGCAAGCCCCTTGGCACGATATCGGGATTTATGTGGATCTTTTTGCTGCAACTGGCCGCTACCAGGATGCCATTTACCAAGCCAAGTTGTTATCTAGGTGGTTGTTGGGTCGCGATGCTGAGACCTTTTGGGACAACTGGCCGTCAGATGACCGTGAGTGGGACGGAGATGATGAGCGACGACTCTATGTTCCAGAGTATACAGCCGGAGCCTGGAGTCCCGAACTCTATGGTCAATCATTTCCGTGGGATCTCCGTGCTCGACTGGTTATCTATAGATTTCGTCTTGGTGATGAAGATGAGGCCATGGTGAGTGATCTTATTATTGGGCTGGTCGAGATGCTGATATGGCTCAACAGAGACATCTATGGTGGTTTGATCCTTTGCTAGAACACACAAAGGAGTTTGCAAGCGATTTCCCCTTCATGGCTTTTGATATGGCTGAAGAACTGGCCCACCGAGGCCACACTCCCCTCGCTGTCTCATACTACCAAATTCTGCGAGATCTGCCTGGGGATCCCGATGCAACTATCTTACTACAATTGGGGCGATGCCATTCTGCGATGGGAGAGAACGCAACTGCAGAGGAATACTTTCTCGCTGCCATCGACGCTGATGAAGACAACATCGATGCTCGTATTGAGCTGGCTAATATGTATGAAAAGGCTAGAGAGGACGAAGAGGCCCTCATTCTCGCTGCCGAGGCATTGGCTCTTAGGGAAGCACGAGACCAAAATCTTGACGGCGACCAGAACCAAGAAGCAGTTCCCACCCAGCAAGACCGTCGGGTCCCGCGTCGAACTGGAGCTGTGCCTCGAAGGACAGATGCATCTGGCAGGCGACTTATTCCGCGACGATACCGACCAAAGCGACTAGCAGGCGCCGACAAGCGCCGTCAAGAGGAGCAAGCTCGCGCTGTGAAGCTGGCTGAGCAGTATGAGGTTGTCCAAGACCTGCGGAAACAGATACGAGAAGGTCGGAACGACCTTATCCCTGCTTGGATGGCATCCTCTAAGGAGCTCGTGGACGACTTCCGATCATTAAAGAAGTTCTACACCTGGGACAAATACCTGCATTTCCTTGGCCCAAAAAGCCTGCAGCAGAATGAAGCGGATAAGCCACAGACGGAACTGGCACAGATGTATGAAAGACTTGCAAGAAGTGAGTTCTAATAACTTGTGACAAATTGATACTGTTTGGTTTAGGACACTAACTTTGTATTCAGCTCTTGCTCCCCATCCTGGGCACGAGGGTCGAGAGGCGGGAACATCGGAGCTTGATGCTCATCAGGGAATCTCTTTCAACAACTGGCTATATCTGTTCCTCGACTATGCTATTGGGCTGGCCATAACACACCGCCGTGATGAGGCATATCAGGTTTGCGAAGCAGCCCGTGACTCCACAGCTTTCCAGGCGCCGGAACATGGCTTCATGATCTACGTCGCCTGGAGTGGTAAGTTAATGACAAAACTGTCTGGGTTCAGGTTGCTAATATGATTAGTTTGTGCTATCTACACAAGCGACGAGGAACGATGTGTGGCAACAGCCCGCCAGTTGATGAGGGAGGGTGCAATGTCCGACTCGTATCGAATGTTTGCCCTTCTTTCGAATCTTTGCCAATCTCCCGTTTCCTGGTACACTTCTGGACCAGCCCAGAAGTACCTGCTTCGGCAAATCAAAGCAATGGATGATGCCCACACAGAGAGCGTGGCAAAGGCGGCGGCAGGAGAAGGCACGGAGGTGGCCCTTGATGCTTGTGTTCTCATGCTTTATGGACACATTCTGTTCACCTCCACAAGTTACACATACGCACTTGGTATGACCCGAACTTGACAATAAATGGATACAGACTAATGTTTCCTTGCAGGCTACTTTCTCCGCTCTCGTGCATTGGATCCCGATAATTCGATGGTCAACCTCAGTCTGGGTTTGGCGTATGTTCATTACGGTCTCAAGCGGCAATCTACCAATCGTCAATACCTCCTTCTGCAAGGGCAGTCCTTCTTGTCACGATATGCCGAACTCGGATCAATGGACGAAGGGGAAAACAATGGGTTCACTAAAGCCGAGGCGTATTACAACATTGGGCGCTTGTATCAGCTCTTGGGCATCAACTACCTGGCGCTTGAATACTACTCAAAGGCAAAGAAAGTATCTCGTGACAGACCAGAAAATAATGGCACTATTGGTGAGCTGGAGGCTATCATGCTGAGTAACGAGTTGATTTCGTTGCTCATCAACCAGAACAACTCGAAGGCTTTGGCTCTACTCAAGGCGAAGATCAGGCTATGAAGGCCTTGATGTGAAATTTTCAATGGCGTTGCAACCTAGTTAGGTTTAAGAAATTCGATACCCGGTTTGACAGATAGCCAACATCATCGTAACAAACATTCAACTCGCCCATTAGTTATTTCTGGTTGAGAGATTTGGAGAGAAACATGAATGGAAGGCTTGGTATTAAATCAAGAATCCTCGAGTGATGATCAGTATCTGCTAGCCTCAGCATACTGAGATGGTTATTTCGATAGTCTATCAGAGCATCCAAGCCATCGGATCGCCGTCACCAGGACCAAAGATACTATTAGACATCTAACCCACTTGTTAGCAACTCTGCACTATGAAACCCCCGAATTTAACTTACCATAAAGTCCCAATCCTCACCGAATTCAAACACTGCATTCGAGGGCAGCTGGCTTTGGTCGAGTTCATCCGTTTCCATCTCCGCTGCCGCACATTCCAATATGGGCAGACATCTTTCCTCGGCTGTCTCTCCGGCCCTGATCATGAATTCGGCTAAGACATCCCCGGAAAGGCCCTGCTGGAGGCCTTGGATTTGCGCAGCTGCCAAGTTAATGCCAAGATAGCCCTTGATGTTGGTCTCCCCGGCCTCGATGCACCGTAATGACCAAGTCTTTGAATCTTCTAGAGCACATAGTAAGTCCGATCTTAAAGGTGCCGGGCATAGGCTTTCTTCCTCTTGAAGTTGATTCTTTAGCTCGATTGCTATGATGAGGCTGGCCTGCCAAGCCACTGTTCGGAAGAAGCCAAAGCCGCATATCGTGTAACGTGAGAATTCGTAACGGCTCGAAGCAAATGCATCATTGCCGGAGTGCGCAGCCAGAAAAGACTCAGAGGAGGGAGGGCAGGCCGCACACCAGATTTTGAACGAGTTTTCGATTGATACCTTTCGGGAGAAGGCGTAACATGTCTCGTGAAGCGATGGGCCGAGGAAGGGGAAGTGGAGGGCTGAGACATATCGACGCATGATGAAGTCTACCGCACATAGTTCAAACTGGGATGGCGAGCGTCCGGGAGCCAATTTACAGCTGTGAAGGGTTTGGGTCAAGGCCCTGTATGAAGCCCTGAGTTCCGCATCAAGACTTAGAGTTTCCTCGTAACTCCCCTGGGAACCGATGTTGTTTAGAAGCTTGGCAACATTTAGGCGATCTGGAAAGGTTCTCCGCAAGGCTCTGGCAATGGACAGCTCCGTGAACTCGTGTTCTGGTCGTGGCGCAGGGTCTTCTGCCTGAAGCTGATCATCATCAAAATTACCGGGAGGCTCGGTGTCGAAATCATCCAGAGATATGAGCGGAGGACTTCCAGAAGACAGGCTGGACTGGAGAGAAATCTCAAGAATGGTGTTCCACAAGCGTCGGCGTATCTCCGAAACAAACCTTGTTCTCTTTGACAGATGCACAGGGTCTCTATGTAGGCCCATGGACACGGCCGTTCTGTACAGCGAGCCAGCGGCAACCCAGGGGGACTCGCCACTGACCTGCAACAACTCTCGAGCAACTAACAGCAAGATGTTGGTTTGCAAATACTGAATGCCTAGCCGTGACTTGAATTCTGGTTCTGAGACCCAAGATTGTGCCTCATAGATCCATCGGACGGCCGATACGCGCATCGAGAACTTTTCGTCGTGGGTAACAGCCCCTAAGGCCAGCACGAGTTTCAATTGAACGAGAAAAGACCGGTCGGGATCGTCTTGGGAGGTATACAGAGCCTCGTACTGTTTTCGAAAAGTCGGGACGTGGAGGACTCTATAGATTCTCTCTGTAGTTCGCAGGTAGCACTCGACTAGCTCATCCGTGACGCTTTTGGGGGGCAGTTGAGTCGTCAAGGATGTTGGCCAAGTAGGTGCTCGGCGTGCCTTGATTAGCCTCGCTAGAGCCTTGCACTTGGTCAAGTAGGTGACAATGGGGGAGGTTTCCTGTGCATGCTTTTCAAGCATCTCGTGCATATCCTTGAGCTGGTAGACGTTAGTTTAGTATCGCAAGAAAGTAGACCACACCTACCAACGTCATTGTGTAGACAAAGTGGCTTTGACCAAAAATGCGGGTTTTATGGGATATGCCACGTGTAATAGGCAAAGCTCGACCGAATATGCGATTTTCAGAGTGAAAATGAAAGGTGCCGCCTATTCGTGATGTTGTTGTTTCTATGTTCGAGGTGGGCGTCGAGATTATAGACTGGGAGGACCCTTGGTGGACCCTTGATACCTGGTCTTCTAATTGACGAACCCTGAGCCTCAAAGCCTCGACGTCTTGACTGGATGGTGGAGTAGATAACGTAGATGCGCTTGTCAATGGGGGTTCCAGAGATGTTGCCGAGTGACTGGGAGCTGTCGAAGTACTGCCCATGTTGGAGGCTTGATCCTGGGATGTCGGCATGAATGGATCATGAATCTCTGTAGAAATGGTGGGCGCAGTGTGCGAAACAGAGTGACCGAGTTCAAAGCCTCGATTTCGCACTTGGAGAGGGTGGTTCTCATAGATGCAAGCATCGTTTCTGGAGCGTACGCAGTTACTGCAAGGGACCTCTCGGTTACACCGAATCTTGCGTTTTCTGCAAAGAGAGCATGAACTACGGTAAGGTGTAGCGAGTTAGTGCACGGGATCGTGTGGTGAATGTTAAATCGTACACGGCTGGCCGTCTGCGGCGACGCTCAGGTTCACTCATGGTTGAGATTCTTGGTGGTTGTGGGCATGGGCTGGGGTTGTTCTAGATTAAGAGAACAAAAGAAGCTTTGCAGAGCGTAAGCGATTGACTCCAGGCGAGGGAGCTATAGCAAATTACGACGGAGGAGAAATTCCAGTCCCGGTGTTGAATGACGGGAGTTCTTCCAGATTGCATTGTGGTTTGCGATAACGCAGACGGAAGAGACGATGGTAGGAATTGCGCGTTGGGTCACTATGGTTCGCCATTTGCCGACTCCGACCCCCGACTCCGGCTCCACCCCGATTCCGACCCACAGTTAGGGGGACTGTATCTCCGAATCTCTCTTGATCAAGAGTCTTATAAAATGGGTGAAGAATCTTGGCTATCAATATTTTTAGTTGTTCATCTTCACTGCCTGCTCATGTAAGAAACTTCACTTTGGTAACTTATTATTATTGTTGTTATTCATTTCTGTCTTCCATCTTTATCTCTGGTCACTCTCTCCCTTCTCACCACTTACAACATGTCGACTACAACACTTCCCAATCACAACGAAGGCGAAAGCCACACCACCAACTCCGTCACTGGGATCAATTTGGGAGGAAAGGGCATTTCTGACGAATCCTCTGATGCCACTCACTCTGGAGAAGTGCCAGATGGTGGTTGGCGAGCCTGGCTTGTGGCCGCTGGAGGTGCATGCATCTTCTTCTCGTGCCTTGGCTTTGCCAATTCTTTTGGAGTCCTGCAAGAGTACTACATGACTCACCAACTCCGCGGAGAGTCAGCCGACAAGGTGGCCTGGATTGGATCCATGTCAACCTTCATCCAGTTCGCCGCAGGTGCCATTGGAGGGCCGATGTTCGATCGCTTTGGCGTGAGGGTACGTTTTCTAAGATGACAAGCCGTTGATACAAAACTTACACTGGCAATGAAAGGTTATTCGACCTGCGGCCTTGTGTTACATATTTGCTACCATGATGACAAGTCTCTGTAGCAAGTATTGGCATTTTATGCTCGCACAAGGCGTGCTCATGGGCGTCGCCATGGCATTTTTGCAACTCCCTGCGTTTGCAGCCGTTTCGCAATACTTCGACAAGAAACGAGCAGCAGCGTTCGGAATCGTTGTTTCGGGCTCCTCGATCGGCGGAGTGGTGTTCCCAATCGCCTTGTCCAAAATGTTGAACGACTCGTCTATCGGATTCGGCTGGTCAGTCCGGATCATGGGGTTCGTCATGATACCCCTGATGGGGTTCTCATGCTTGACGGTCAAGCCCCGCCTGCCACCAAGGACGACATCCTTCTTCATTGCTGAAGCATTCAAGAACATGAGGTATCTCCTCCTGATAAGCTCGCTGTTCTTCATGTTCCTCGGCATGTTCACTCCCTTGTTCTTCATTCCGACATACGCCGTAACAAGAGGCATGAAGCCAGCATTGGCCTCGTATTTGCTGGCAATAACCAACGCTGCGTCGACCTTTGGTCGCATCATCCCGGGCGTTCTCGCTGACAAGTACGGGCGGTTGAACATGTATGCGTTTGGTGGGCTCAGCACCGGCATCGTTATCTTCTGCTTGAACGAGGCGAAAACCACACCAGCGTTGATCGTTTATGCTATTGTTTTTGGCTTCACTTCGGGCACGATTATCTCTGGAGCATCTGCAGCTTTTACTCTTGTGACAAAGGACTCCCGGGACAATGGAACATACATGGGGATGGGAATGGCCCTGAGTTCTTTTGCTGCACTCATTGGCCCACCAGTGAATGGAGCGCTGGTCGACAAGTATGCAGGGTTCTTTCAAGTTTCAGTCTTCAGTGGCGTTATGTGTTTGGTTGGTGGGTTGGTTGGTTTACTTACCAAGCTGACTACAGCGCAGGGAATCTTTGGAAATATTTAAGGGTTTAAAAGGCCTTATATAGGTATTATATTTATTAGATTAGACCTTATATAATAGCTCTAAGAGTA
>JABCKD010000684.1:0-14808 GCA_013186415.1 Fusarium sp. NRRL 66088 | reverse complement strand
CAGGTGTGGGATTTGGGGGCCGGGGATGCCACAGAGAGAGGCGTGTCAGGAGTGACAATAGGATGAAGAAGTGGGAGTGGGTGGAGGTGGAGTCGATTGTTTGGCAATAAGGCAGAGGGCATCGACAGGCCAGGCCGGGGATAGATGGATGGAGACTCTGGAGAGGGCCCTGCTGGCCATCCATCCATTGATTGTGGTGCCTTGCCAAACTAGCTCCATAGATCTCCCACTGAGCGAGAGCGAAGCAGGTGAAAAATTTCCCGTGATAGTGAAGGATGGATGGGTGAAAATGTGATGCGTATAGAAAAAAGAAACGACGCGCTCAAGACCGATGCGACACGGCCGCCAGCGCGAATGAATGCCCAATGGCTTGGCCCTGCTCCAACAGAGGTTATCCCGACTTGTCCGAGTCTCGCCTTTGTGAGTTTCGGCCAGATTCCCGATCATCTTTGTTCGCCTCAAACACCTCAGCTTATCGACCAACCGCCATGCGACTATGGCCTCAGCATCGCCCAAGGCACAGGTCCAAAAATTGTCAGGAGACAGCTAGTTTGGCACCTGTCAATACCATCCATGGATAGCAGCAACCAACAACCATGTCCGACTTTTTGTGTGAGCATGTAGGCAGGTACTGTTGTGCGGCGGCGTACACCGCAACGCTTTGTACCTCATCGCCTCGTACAGCCGCGGTCTTGCCCTGCCCTGCTTGGCCTTGAGGGGGCGTTGGCGTCTATCGTGGTCTTTGAGACTAGGGTCGAGGCCGCCGCACGCCCCCCTTGTCCAGGCTCCATACCAACTCATCATGGACGCCCTCTGGTCTAGGTTGAGCGATGCGATCTTCGCATGGGGGGACCATCTGCTTCCCGGCTCCGGTTTTTTTCTTCATCCTCGTCTTTTGACAGCTGGGGCAGCGAGGACAGGTTCTCAAGGCTCGAGAGGTCTATGCAGGCAGGAATCCAGAGAGAGCTTGCGCGCGTGGGATGTGGAGGACTATGCAGGCCTCGAGCACCTCGAGGTGTCGAGGCGAGGGAGACAATGGGCTGGAATGAATGGGCGTCGTTCAAGGTCGCTCGCCGCCGGTTCCCAGCCAGCATCCAATCTCAAGCATCCGGCGTTGAGGCAATGCCACGAAGCATTGCATAAAGACTCGTCAATACGGGCTTGACCAGGCGATCCATCCTCCGAACATGGCGAAGCTGGCTCGCCGTCAGCCTGACCGACTTGCGAACTGGCTGCTCTACGTAGTAGTTCGATGTTGTGAGGCCTTCCGTGTATTGAGCCACTTGAGGCGAAAACGTCTCAGCTTTCAAGGCTCGAATCGTATCAGTCCTTAGCTCAGACCCACGGCTCGCGACTCATCTTTATTTCAAGGACGTCTGGGATGTAAGAGGGAAGTATACGCGCCTTACGCCCCCAGCCCAGTCTCCGTCGATGCTCACATCTCGGGCTCCCGGCAAGGTCAAGGTGGGAGCTGGCTGAGAGAGCGACCGCGCCAAATAATAGCGCACATGCGACTTGTTGATTGTGACTCGGAGACCGTTGGATTGGGGCTGCTCCATTCCGGCACGCTCCAGCGCGACGACAGCCGAGGGGCGTTCGCACGAACTACCTAGTTCGAGCCAGGTTGCTAAGTCAGTCACGACGCGCTGTAAAACAACTGGTGCCAGGATCACCCTCGTCGGACCTGAGGCTTGGCTTGAGTTCGCCGCCAGAGGTTGGTCGACACCTGAGCTGGAGCTCGCAACAGCGGACAAGAACCCCAGGCGGCGGGGAACGGCGCTGCCATTGGGCATCTCCACCTCGAACTGACGAGCCCTGGCCCCAAGGCACCACGCCCAACGAGATGCGGAGGTGCGATTCTGCAACAGCGTGGTGTGAGGCGAAGGGAACAAGAGGCTTAACCCCAATCTCTCGTACAGGTGCGCTAGCAGGGCCAGGAACGCCCCGGGAGACGAGATCACCCGGCGGCAAGCGTGGAGAAGGGATGTCATGATGTGCAGTGGAGAAGGTTTGGCAGCTGGCTGCTGTTGGCTTGCGCGTTGTGAAGAGCAGAGGTGATGGTCGCTCTAGACGGGGCAAGGCTGGGCACGCTAGGCTAGGGTCTCTCGTTCGCATTCTTTGATAGATTTGACGAGAAGACTAATCGTGATATCGATTTGGAGAACGAAGCAGGGATAGCATGTAGGCCAGGGCCGACGACTGCATCATCGCGTTGATCATCCCGGCGAGATGCCAGCCTAGCCCAGCCCAGCCAGGCCGCCAGGCACAGGCGCCAACAATCGATCAGCGTCAGCGTCAGCGTCAGTCAGCGTCAGCGCGCGGTGATCGATGGGGGTGGGATCGTCCGCGGGGAGCTGGCCTGCTGGTAGGTGCTGGGAAGGATGGACAGCGTTGAGTCGGGATGAGCAAATGGGTTGGTTGTGGTTGGGCTCGGCCGGATGTACTTCCGTACCTGCCTTCCCTGAACCACAGCACCTCTTACACGGAACCTAACAACCTGCCTCATGCCGGGCTCTCACGATGGAACTTGGAAGGAACGGGCAGATGCCCAAGGCAGTACGTAGTACCGACCTTGACCAGGCTTCCATTCTACTCCCTACATGACCACGTTATTCCACGCAAGACTCTAGAACAAATTGGACGCGACCAACTCGCACAGACTGCATCCATCTCCATTGAATGTGACGAGTTCCCACTTGAAACCTCTCACGAACCTTCAAGAAATTGCGGCGCACAACGGCGGTGGCGGCGGTTGGCAGAGGCGCAAGCGCAGCATCCGTTCGTGAGTGGCTTAACCCGCTGGCATCTGCCAAACCCCTTGCAACTGGCACTAACACCACTAACATTGAGCCAGCCATGACTGACAGAGCGCAATTGACATCGGTTTCGGCATGGAGCACCACACCTTGTTCTTCATCACCACTTGGAACCTTGCCCAACTTGGATAACGGCGCGAGCTTGGAGCACGAGCCTAACGTCCGTCTGTGCGCTGCCCGGCCCCAGACACACTCGACACACTCACAGATCACTTGCACATAGGTACACGCCTCTTGCACGTTTGATGGATGTTTTGTTCGGCTGGGGCTTTGTTCTTGAGGTCGATGGCGGCCTCGACGTCCTCACTTTGGGCGCTTGGAACCTTGGAGCCAACACAAGAAGGCCCGGCCCGAGCTGTCGACAGGGCAGCCGAAACAATGAGCCGTGCCCATCAAGCGGAGCTCACCAGCTTGAGCCAGCCAGCCCCCTCGCGGCTATAGAATTGGAAACAAGCACGCTATCAAAGCCGAGAACCCTGAATAGTTAGGTCAAGAGGGTGCGTTACTCCACGACAAGTTGATGCCAAAATTCTGCGGGCTTGCCTTCATGATGCTCCGCTCCATGATGCTCCGCTCCATGATGCTCCGCTCCATGTTGCTCCACGGCTCTTCGTTTGCTCCACGCCGCTTCCGCTATTCGTTGGCTTGCCGGGAATACCCTGGGGCGGTGCTTGGTTCCGCTGATGAACTGGCGGTCAGGGAACTGATTCATCAGAGAATGAAGCCCTTGCGGTAGATGGATAGGCAAACAGAAAAATACCCGCTCCCCCTGGGCGGCTGGTGTTGTGTTGGTGGTTGGCAAAGCTGGTATCGTGAGTGACCGAGGATCAGTTTTGCTGGCTTCATGGATCATGGCTCGTTGTTTATGGGTCGCTCGAACCCGGATCATGCGACGACTTGATGTTATTTATGCGCTGTCGAGTCCGAGCACCGCCCTCAAAGTCGTACTGAAGCTCGGTCAAGCATGCACCGCACCGCAAGGCATACGATCTGGTCGATGTGGACTGCACACTATGAACGCACCTTGCGGCGATAAGCCAGGGCTCCATCCACGAAAACCTCTGACAAACTACAAACGAACCGAACCTTCAACATGGTTGTCTCGCTTGGCACCCGCCCACTTTCCTTGGCCGACGACCTTCTTGCAAAGAATTCTCTTGGCCTTCCGTTCAAGCGCTCAGCCGGCCGGTTGGTCGGTAATCAGTCCAAAGCTTGATCTTATTCAGCATATTCTTCTCACCCTCAGAGTGAACCAAAGAGTGGAGACACCGAAGATTGAGATGGCGTCGGGCGGGAGCCGTTGCTGATGCTACCCTGTCTACATGATGCAACAGCAGCGAACCGCCGCCCCGCGCCCTTTAAGATTGGACTTCGGCATTGTTCCTCGAATTTCTCTTGAATTTGAAGCATCTCCCACTTCAGCCCCTCACCTCACGAGCCCTACTTCCGTGATAGGGCTTGGCCCTCGGACCCTTCTGAGAACGCCACGTTATGGTCGCCCGCAGCCAGACATCTCCAGCTTGGATGGATGGATGGATGTATGGGTTTCCACCTCGCTGGCAAGGTGCCGCCTCCACATCGATGAAGAGAATTTTTCTTCTTTGCTTCTTCTGCATCTTAATTTGGGCACTCTCCCACCTCTTTTCGGTTAAGTGAGGTTTCCTTTAGGCCTAACTCACCCAGCGTGAGTGCTTCACCGGCCCCTCCTCGAACTGCGAGGATGAGGTGGAGGGACGAGCTGGATCTGCAGTCAGGGATCAGGGCAGAATGGAGGGAGCAACAGAACATGGCTTCGCTGGCATGGCTCAGCATCACATCGCAACGCAAACCGGTAGAGGGCTGAGGATGGGCGCGTATACTTTTTCAGGCTGCAGCATTGGGGAGTGGCCATCGACACCATCATTTTGGCTGGATGAAGTCGAAGCCGAGACCCGTAGAACCTGCAACAAAGTCGAGCCAAGACGGTGGTTTCTTTGGCAGAGATTTGTCGAGCAGAGTCGATGACGGGATACTACGTTGAGCCAGCTGATCTCCCCAACACAGATTTGGCTGTTGGTGCCCGAGCAAAGCAAAGTCGCCAGATTTTCCCATATCCGTTTGTCGCGGCTCCCAGCGCTGTTCTTGGCCTCACGCCCTCATCCTCGGTCAATGAAGCTCAGTTTGATAGATGTACGCCTGAAGAACGATCTAGACTGCGGGTGAGTTCCTGGTTCACGTCAGAGCGTCGTTGGATAAAAACTGGATGTCCTATAATGATGCATCTCGAGCCCCATTGGCACCTGGATCTCTTCCACCCACGTTCTGAGATTCAAAGATGTGGCATTGCAAATGTCGTTGGGACAGGCCTTGAAGTCCACCCACGAACCCTCCTCGACGAACCAAGCTGCGGATCGTGTGTCAAGTGAGCTGCGGCGCATGTGCGTATGTCGTTCCTCCAGCCATCGTCCACCCACAGGTGGGCCATCTTTCAACTAACGACAAGATAGCTGGAGAGAAAGGCGCAGTCAGCAAGGCACAGAAGGCTGCTCCGTATCTCTGAATTCATTTGACGGTGGAATACCAAGGATTCCTCTCTCCTTGACTGGATTGGCGGAGTGTGGGAATGGGCTGCCAAGTTCCTGCGGGGACTGGGACGGAGGCGGAGTCGGAGTCGGTAAACGGAGAGATTGAACTGGGGTGTCCCGGAGATGGGACTTGCGTCTATCTTGGCCATCCCACATCTAATATTGGCGAGAGGATGGATACATCTTGGTCACCGCTGCCTCAACCAAGGACCAAGGTATTTGCCATGACTGCGTTGGCTGTGATGCAAGCCTCCGAAACCCCTGCTCGGGACCGGGAATATCTTCGTACCCCATATCCTTTCCCCGAAGAAAGCAATTTCTGCCAGCGACGTCATGAGCCGATTCACGACCATCTGTCGCATTGTCGAGGCAAGGGGACCAGGGTGCCTCATTAGCAGAAACGGCTGACAACAGGCAATCTTCTAATCTGCCACGAGTCCATCTCACGTCAAGCCACTCTGAAGTCGGTCAACGCCAAGCATGTGGGGATCTACATAGAAGCCTGTCGTTGAGCGTCATGTTTGATGCTGCGAGTGCCCGATAGGCCTACACCCATCCCCGAGGCCTCAAAAGAAACCCGATCTTTGACCGCGTTGCCGGTATGAACAACCGGAGAGGGAGCTTTGCGAAGTGACATCTCAAGAATTACCTAATCTATCACATCCCTTTGCGGTCAATTGTTGGCATTATGGAGGAATTCATAAGCATCCAAGGCCCTCTGAGGTATCCGTTCAAGACAAGAATACAGGGGTCAGTTAGATTGCACACTAAAGTGCACTGGACACCCAGGTTGACGAGCTGGAAAAACTCCTCCACAGATCAAAAGCTCGCGGCTCCACGTTGCCAACCGGTTTCGTCAGAAGGATTCTGGGCAAAGCAAAACAGAGTGCGGGTTTCGACATATTTTGCCTTTTATCCTACCCTGTTCCCATGAGCCAATCTGCGGTTCCCCGTCAACTATCCTGTTTGCGATGGAGCGGTGAGTGTCCTCGGTGAAAGACCATGCCACCTCGGGGATCGAAGCCTCCGAAGCGAATGACATTGAGAATATTCCTTTGCCAGGATCTCACTTGACGTCAGACAAGGCAAACGAGCGATGAAGCGAATCAGATGGGATTGTGCTCGTTCCCTGGACCTATATCACAGGTCAAGTGAAGCGTGATGGCTGTAACTTCTGACGAGTGGTTGCTCACATTGTGTCACACTACATATGGGCAATTCGTCGGTTGCTGGATTGGGCGAACTGGACTGAGAGCCGAATCACATCATGTGCTTTCCACAAGTTCCTAGCATTGTGCCTTGGCCGGCGACTCGGAATTCGCTCAACTTACAAACAAGACGGACAGTCACTCCCCCAAGACAAAGCGCAGAGACATGCAGACACACATTGCAACCGGGCCGGCCTTGACTTGAAGCAAGTTGGCAAGATCGATGGCAGACGAAGGAGCAAAGACAAGGTCAGAAGAGAAAAAAAAAATCAAACAGCCCCCGTTGGCTTTGGGGGCTTGCTGCGAACCCCCCGGCGAATGGTTTGTGACGTGTCATGAGGGGCCTGCAGAGGAAGTCGGCCAAGGCGTTTCATCCCGTCAACCCCCATCTGTTTGCACGAGTAGCCTTGGCTTCCTATTCCGGTCGGAAACGAGATCCTAGTGCAACTCATGGGGCATCTCGCCCAAGGCTTGTTCTTGTTGTTACCGCGTTTGTTCCCGTAAGGCGCCGTCAGCCCTACCTGGCATGGAGATGATCTGAGCTCCCTCTCGCAACGAATATCCAACCTCGAGGAGGACATGCGCAGCAATACTCGATATGAAGCACTAGATCCCTTAGTAATAAGCTTAAGACAATCAACTGCGAGCAGAAACCGGTTCGATCGACTGGAGCAAAAAGGAGAAACAGTTAGTTGATGCCTTGACCCAGAATTGCACGAGCGAGGGCGATTGCATCGTTGCATCAACAACGGGGCCGAGGGAGCGCTGTGTTGTCCCGTCTCTACCCACTCAACCTCTGGTGTCTCTGCTCTGTTGATGGAAGAAAGCCCGTGGGCATCACATCAGAGGTCGAACCGGACCCGGAGCCGGGGAATCAAGGGACTGGAGGGCAGACCAGGGATGATGCCGACCAGGATGATCAAGACTGCCGCCCAACCCACGTTTTCCCGACGGCCGCGAGCCGCGCACCCACCTTTTCTTGTGACACCAGGCATGTGCCTGCTTGTTACTGCTTGGCTTGTCTGATGCAGCAGCGGTTGCCATTGCTGCTGCTACTGCTGCGCAGCATTGGTATGGGGACATGACATGTAAGTGAGTCGCTGCGGGACCGCGGGAGAGCAGCAGAAAGAGGCGAGCGGCGGGCAGACGGGCAGCTTGCAGCAGCGGTGGTGGAACCCCGTCGGCCGACTATTCCCAGACGTATGTGGACTAATAAGTTATGGTTGATGGTATGCCCAGCGCAACATACATGATGCGCGAAATCTGGCGTCGGTCGCCAAGAGGCTGCATTTCGATATGGTGGTTCCCCTTCCGTGCTCCCAGGCGGACGGGTCCGCGCGCGACGAGACGGACAGACAGGCTGGCAGACAGACATACAGACAAACCGCCAACCGGACCAATCGCCGGCGTGAAACTTGACCGGGCCGGTCAAGGGCGATGAGATTGTATAGGACTAGAGTTGATGGAGCGTGTATTGATCTATACACGGATATGGCAGGGTGGAATGCAAGGAACGGGCTCGAACAGGCGGGAGATGGATGGGTTTGACAAGGTCGTCGCCGCCGCAACTAGAGAATGAGGACCCTCAGCAACGAGCGAAACAGAACCGAACGAGTTGACAACAGGACCAAAACCAAGCAAGGCCTGACAACTCAGCCCGGCCTTGGGTTTGACCTGGTGGCAACCAGAGAATTACAAACGCGTGGTGCTGCCAGGGATGAGTGTTTTTCAGTCGGCTTGACACTTTAGTCTAGATCCGTCCCGCCCGTTACGGAGCACGTTCCCGAGACATCTATGTAATACGTACAGCGGGTGGCTCTCCACGTTTCGGTTTGGGGGGACCCCTTGGCGGCAGGACTTCCGGATCAGTCAGACAGGGGAATCCTATGATGAAAGCATCCTCTTTCTGTTTCAAATAGCCACTGTGGCACAGAAGAAGGATCGTTTGCGCTGCCGCTGCCGCGGGATAGGCTAGCGAATGAGGCATGGACATGGGCATGGGCAACAAGCAACATAGGAGAGGAGGCGGCCGGGATGCGGCTTTTTGGAATTGGCCCCAGCAAACGACCGAGATATGGCGAGCGATCAATGCAACTCTGTCAGTGGCTTGAGATGCAGAGTTGATCATTCCCCACACTCATAACAAGGCAAAAGGAACGGGAACGGCAGTTGGTCAAGGATCACTGTCAAACAAGGCTCGATGGCGAGGCGAGGCGAGTCGAGACAAGGCGAGGGGCGACATGCCTGCACCGGCAGCTGGCAGCAGATTGATGGTGGCAATAGATGGCATTCGAGAATGGGACTGAATCCTCTAAGGATTCGGTCCTGACAATGTCCGGGAGATTGCAGCCGACGGTAGATGTCGACGAGTTTCCAGGACCTCGCCAAGGCTGAGATGGCAGCTCGCGATGGAGGTGAACAACCGACAAGGGGCCGCAACAAATCTTTTGTTGTTGCTTTTGCTGCTGCTGACGATACAGGACAGGACAGGACAGGACAGGACAGGACTAAAGACAGGCGGCAGGTCAAACTTGAAGCTCAGCCTATCAACAGGCTCCATGCTCGGCTGAGAGACGTGTTCAACATGCGGGTAATCCGGTTCGCGCTAGTTTCTGGGTCTTTATGCTCCATAACCAAGGATGTTGGAGCTATCGACAACGCCTCAAGAGTTCACCCCCAGGAAAAAAATGATGCATAATAAGCCAGACCTAAGATGTGATGCGTGCGCGCGTCTGCCGTGCCGTGCTGTACTATACTGTACGTACGTAAGCCGTGAGGTCTCGATCCCATTTGTGCGGATTTGAGGTCGAATTGCTTCTTTTCCCATAATGCCTCCACGTTTCCCTTTAGCCTTGTAGCTAAGCTAGGCTCTGCTGCTGGAAAACCCTGGACTGCATAATCGCAACCCCACCACACTCGATCAGTCTGGTTGTCCTCATCCAACAACCACCAACAAGGCTCCAACTCTTGCCAGCCCAGCCTTTTCTCCCTGGAAACTCCATCTGCTACCTACCAAGAGAGACACACGACACGACACGAGTCTCGCATCGCACCGCCCTAGTCTCATCTGCCCCGGCAAGCTCAGACCCTACCTTGCAGGCTTATTCCGGGTACTGTTTTATTTTTATTTTTTATTTTTTTGCGGCGCAGGCGTCTCACGATAATCGGGCTCTTGACCGCCAGAGTCACACACATCGTCTGCCTATCCAACATCCATCCATCCATCAGTCAGTCAGTCAGTCAGTCAGTCAGAGTCAGTCTCAGCAACCATGGCCGACGTTCCGCTGGTTGTTATCTCCGAGTACGCGCAATCGGAGCGCCGCATTACACCATCTTGGTCCATCTCGCAGCTCAAGACCAAGCTTGAGACGGTGACGGGCATCCCGCCTTCGTGCCAGCGTCTGTCCCTCAAGCCTACGGCCGGCGCGGAGGCCATCGCCGTCGAGGCGTCTAACGAGGACGACACCCACCTATCCAGCTTTCCCTTGGCTCCATATGCCGAACTTCATGTAAGTCAAAAGCACGGCCCTCATTTGTCAGCCGCACTTTCCTCTCTTTCTTTGTTTTGCAG
Organism: Fusarium sp. NRRL 66088; assembly: GCA_013186415.1. Taxonomy (NCBI): domain Eukaryota; kingdom Fungi; phylum Ascomycota; class Sordariomycetes; order Hypocreales; family Nectriaceae; genus Fusarium; species Fusarium sp. NRRL 66088. Next base: position 4,649 of record JABCKD010000684.1, on the reverse strand, counting down.
CCTCCTTCACCCTCTCTCTGCCTGTCTCGGTTTTTTTCCTTTTTGTTTTCGGGATGGGATGTCATGCGTGAACTACAGAACCCGCTAGATGCCCGAAAATTTCTCGCTCCGCTTGACTTGGTTGAAGATCACCGCCGCCCTCGGATTCCGACGGCTTCCACTCCGGGCCAACGCGCTGCGCTGCGCTTTGCTGAGCTGTGCTGTGCTGGCCCATCCAGGGGTGGAGGAGGGGCGTGCAAGTGAAGTGGGCGGCTGAGGACGGTGAGAGAGCCATGACGGTGCGGCAGAGCGAGAGAGGCGGTGGGAGTTGAGCTACCTACGTGCGTGCGTACGCTCAAGGACCTAACATGCCTGACGAGTTCCCCATCCCATCCTCAGCCCCCGTCTAGCTACAGTACAGTTCACAACTGAAGGCCCGTGATGGTGCCATGGCAGCATCTTTGCGAGTAGTTCAAGATAGGGCTGACAGGGATTTACCTGGCAGGTGATTGACACACGTCCTGCGGCCGCCCGGATCAACTTGAACGACACCACGGGGGTCGACAAGTATGTCATGCCCGAGGAGGAGTACGAGAAGAAGACGGATTCCGTCCTGGCGTGGAAGAAGAACCAGAAGCTGGGCCGATTCGACCCCAGCGCCCCCAGTCACGAGCAGGCCAAGCTGGACGCGCTTGACCGCGAGATTGCCACTCGCGGCATCGCGGTGGGCCGACGCTGCCGCGTGGGCGGTGAAGACACCCGGCGCGGCGTCATCCAGTACGTGGGCGAGGTCAAGGAGATCCCCGGCGGTCTCGGTGCCTGGGTCGCTGTCAAGCTGGATGAGCCCGTGGGCAAGAACGACGGGAGCATCGGGGGGACTCGGTACTGGGGTGAGCCTTCGGAGATGAAACATGGTGTCTTTGTGAGGCCTGAGAGGGTAGAGGTTGGCGATTTCCCGGCTCTGGATGATCTGGAGGATATGGAGGAGATTTAGACGTTGTGGTACAAGGGATGAGAGTATGGATGGACATGTCGAAAAGTCTTTTACAGGCTGTGTTCTTGTTGGTTCGCATTTGTGTGTTGCGAGACTTGTTCGCACAGCGTCCATCAACAGGTTTTGGTACGATTAGGTAGATGAAGTTCACGTCAACAGTCAGGGCAGGGCAGTGAGGTATGGTCAATAAAAATAGACTAGACAATTACGCCTATTGATCTATATGATAATAGTGATCTATCTATACTTACTTTGATGTATTTGCTGTGTCATCAAACATTTGTTAACCCGAGTTACTGGTGATGGTAACTCTGCTCCACTCACCATCACGACCCCACGATCTTCAACGCAAACAAAGACGATGGGACTCCAAGTTTCACGCATCGGATCTTTCCTTGTGAAACACATGCCCCGAGCTTCTAGACTTGTTAGAAATAGATCTTTCGCCCCCTGCGAGAGATCTGTCGTGCGTTTTATTCTACCTTCTTCGTCTTTTCCCCCCGGGGGCCCTTTTTTTTTTTCTCTCTCCTGCAAGTTTTTCCCATCTTGGTAAAGCACCCTGGGGTCATGATACCCGATCCGTGAATTCTTGCAGCAACGGCTTCAGGGGGACGGAAAGGCCCTGGGCAACTTTATTTCAACAACAGCGAAGAGTCACTGGGGTATTGGTAGTTATCTATATGTAGGATGTAGACCGTGGTCGAATTTACGCCGTCGTGTTTGGCATTATGGTTGTCGAGTTGCGACGACGACGGGCGCAGCAGGTCCCCTCCCTTGTCTACTACCCCAGGTTCAAAAAACGAGGCTTTTCGGGCACCTCCGCATTATTTCTCGGAAACATTTGGGGTAAACTGTAAGAAAAAGTCTCATGGGTTGATTGCCGAGGAACTGGACGCCCGGCTGCTGAGACTCTGGGGAAACGGGAGATGCATGGTTACCCGAGGAGGGAGGGGAGGCTTGCAGAGAGAAAAGGAGGGGTTACCCGGGTTCTTGGTGTGTGTGTGTGTGTGTGTGTGTGTCGCCTTGCATGTTACCTGCGAGATGTTCAGCACAAAACTCAGGACACAGTCAGATAGTATGTGTGTGTGTGTGTGTGTGAGTTGCGTTGGCTATGCAGTTATCGTCAGCAGTTCATTTTCAGGAACCTTTGCCCACATCCCGGGGCGAAAATGCACAGCGGACCGAGGAAATTTTCATGCATCAATGACATCCCCCAGCCGTTCAAGCCGAGCAAAACAAAAGGACGGGTTAATGCTTCTTGCTGCAGCCCCCCGTCAGATTTCGAGGCGCGCATGTTGTTGTTGCTGCAGTCATTCGGTCGGAGCCGAGGCTTTGTTTTTGGGAGGTATAAGCCCATCCGGACAACAGGGGAAACCTGGTTTTGCGCGGCTAGTCGGTTTGTTGATGAGTCGAGCTGGATAGTGAGCTGACGTGAAGGGGCTATGTTGGGTTGAGGGTTGTAAACATGGTCAGTTCGGCCATGTCTTGTTGTCGGGCGTCAACACCAACACGTGCTGTGACTCCCAGGGAACCAGTTATCCTACCTAACCAAGGTCAAGTCTATAGCATCGAAGTATCCATTTCTTCATCTTCCGCTCTCTCTCGCTTGTCGAAAGTATAATTACACTTTCAATAGTCGCACATAAAAGATGTCAACATGCTTGGCAAACCTCCTGACAAGGCCTGACTCGAAAAAAGAGATCTCATGCTTGTCGATATGAGTCAAGATCCTTAGTTTAGACTCGTCCAGGGGCGTCAAAGACAAGTCTTGGCTCTTAACTACCTAAAGTCACACTTAACTTCAAGTTTCTTAACTCTTTCTGGCTATTTTAGACGACGGGAACCCACGAGGTGTGGCGCAACTCTATTTGTGGCGAGCTGGAATTTAACTGACGTTAAGTTCTCTTGATGTCAGAGCCGAAAAGTTTCGTTCTAGGGGCAGCTGGAAAGGAAAGGGGCTCATTGCGCAGGAGTCACTGGGCCTGCTAGTGTCCGTGGCCAAAGAACAGTAATGGGAACTTCGAACAAGACACTCTCCCAGTGTCAAGTTTCCGATATGAGGCAGTAGAATTGGTCTCGAAGACTGATATCATAGAGTGATGATAGACTAAACTTGACCAAGGATTATTCAAGATACTTCTTTAAACCTCTTAATCTCTCCTTGGCATCCTCGATAACACTATCCTCCTTGCAAATAGCAAATCTCAAAAGGTTCTCGGCAACATACAAATTCTCTGGGAGGTAGAACTCGTTCGGAGGGGTTGCTTCCAATCCAAGCTCTGTTATGAGGAACCAGCTCAGCTTAAAGTCCCTTGGCCGAGATGGAAACATTAGTGAAGAACTTGTAGCCTTCTGGGAACTTTAGTCTTGAGAAGTTGACGAGAACAAAGTAGCCGCCCTAGAGGTCTATGTATGGGAGACCCAACTCGTCAAGGACTTGGATGAACCGTTATACCTTGCCTTTCATCTCGTTCCGTGACTTCTCCCAGAATCCCATCTCCTCGGCCAACTGGTAACCCGCAGTGCAGGCTTCCTGTAATGGGCTCGGACTCGAGTAGCATATCCGCATGTGTGCCGCAGCGACGTACTTGACTAAATGCTCCGGGCCGATGAGGAATCCTATCCTCCAACCCGTAGCGGAAAAGCTCTTGCCGGTGGAACCCACCGTGAGGGTACGGTTCCAAACCTCGGGAGAGAGCGTGGCCATACGATTTGCGGGCACATAAGTCAAGCCGTCGTAGACATCGTCGGCTATGATGATGGTGTTGCGCTCGACACACAACATGCCGATAGCGCTCAGCTTGCCAATCGAAAGACCTTTCCCACGGGATTATGGGGAGAGTTGAGCACTAGCATCCGTGTCTTGGAGCTAAATGTGCTCTTCAGCTTCTCCATATCCAGCATCCAGTCTCCCGAAGATGAGGTCGCCGTGTCCCCATCTGCTGGAGGGCTCAGGGGCACATATCAAACAACGCCGCCAGCCATGCGTATATTGCTGATATACTGGTCAAAGTACGGCTTAAACCCAATCACCTCGTCTCCATCTTCTATAAATGCCATAAAGGCGCTGAGTATGCCTTCGATTGCTCCAGTAGTTATAACTACCTCGGTGTCTGGGTTGAGCTCTCGCTCTAGCTCTGGGGTCTTGGAGTAGTGTGAAGTGAGTGCATTTCTAAGAGTTTGCCGGCCCTTGGCTGTGGGGTATTGGTTGGCGTCGACTCAATCAAGAGCATTCTTGGCAGCATTCAGTATGAATTCAGGGGGGTTATGGCCACTGTCAACTCGTGTCAGCCGGGTCTCGTACCTGGGTTTCAATGGCACGTAGTAGTATACAAGAAGCCCTGTCCCATGTTGGACCTAGGAAAGGTTTAGCCAAGGAGAATAACACCACGGGTGCTTCATGTTCTTACGGGTGACTATGCGGCGGCATTGTTAATCATGGACCTGAGATTGAGGTCAGTCAACGCCTTTCATCATGGTGGTGATAGGCGTTGAGACTTACCAGACGTCTTGGAGCTGCTTGGCCACCCGTTTTGCTGACCTCGGGAGTTCCCTCGTAGTTCTACCGTTTGAAACTGAAGTTATATTGTAGGCCAAGATGCCTTTTTCAAGCTGGTGTCGAGTTGAATGGGGATACGATGGCGTTGGAGACTATCTTGACTCTGTTGTCTTATAG